>OENM01002783.1:0-14189 GCA_900239745.1 Rotaria magnacalcarata
AAAGTAGGATTTTATAAGTTACTTCCCCTCCCAATTTTTGGTTACTTGCGACACCCCTGGTAATGGTATTGGCATAAAAGAAAAATATACAGGCCTTGCCAGGCAGGCCGTAGAAAATGACAGGCAGGCAGGCCAGGCCAAACAAATTAGTTGACAGGCACAGGCAGGCTTGAAATGCAAAGGCCTGTCACGGACCGGCCAGGCCTACAAAAACACGGCCTGGTTGATGCTCTGACACTTAATATATTCTATATATGATACAACGACAAAATCTATTATTGAAACATGTTTAGCTCTCTATTTTTGGCAGACTAAATATTAGTTCTACCATTGCTACATAATCCCCAAAACGAGAGCTAACATTGATGGTTTAATAGTTATTGATTTTATTCATCTGTTAATACATTTTTGTTTCATTTACACATGATGAAAGCAAGAAAATTCATTACTCATGAAGTATAGATAAGTGACACGCTATTTTCATATTTTTCCAAACAGGATGAAGTTATGTAGAAGGAACATGCGTGATCGTCAACGGTAGTTTTTATCTTTTCTTTCGCTGAGTTTTCTTTATTATTATGATAGATAATATTATCGAAAATATTTTAATTCTGATGGATATGGATTAGGCTTTCTCTAGAAAAAATACCAGAAATTAAGGTTTATTGGCGAAGATTTTTTCATGTGACTCTAAACTTCCATATGTTTCGAGACATGAACGGCAGATACCACCGCCTTCGCAGTGATGAAGTACTATATCTTGAGGATTCACACCACATTGGCAATTCGTGCAACTAAATTTGTTTTCCGGTGAAATAGTTTTTGCGGATTGATCTACTAGCCTACTAAATGCTTGGTTAACTTGTTGAAAGTTTAATTGCTCTTGGAAAGGATTATTCTGCTTTTGCATCCTTTGACTTCTCGTTTCTATTTGAATGCTTGGCTGTAACTGACAATTCCTCGTTTGCCCGGAACATTGATTAGTCATCGGCTTCCCCTTGTTGAACACTGCAAGCAAGAAATGATTTTGGTCATTAGTACGTTGCATTTGTTTTTCTAACTGTTGTCGAACTGTTTGTAGTTCGTCCACTAATGGTTCATAAATATTTTTTAAATGCTCGTAAATATCGTCGATGGCTGGACGAATCTTTTGAAATGGACACTCTTGAATGTGTTGCGTCAACGCACTACGTGCACCCTTCCATTTACATTTGATATCGAATGCGGGACATGAAACTGTTTGGTTGGGACATCGCTTTTCATGTTCGTGGATGTCACCCCGTTGAATATTCGCTTGATTGCATCGTTTGCATCGTACGAGAAGTCGCTCAAGTTGATTCAAGACAATGCGAGTTGAAATTGGCCGAAACTCTTTTGCTGAAGTCATGGTGCGACAAATCGGGCATGTTGCTTGACGAGTCATCCATTGGCTAATACATACTTGACAAAATGTGTGACCACATGTTGCACTCGCAACAGGTGATTGAAATGGCAGCGTGCAAAGTGGGCATTTCAACTCAGGATCGATGGAATCGTCTTTCATATAATCATAATCGTTAAACACATTTGCTTGTAACTTTGCATCCGCCATACGCTTGTTGATGTCTTTCGTTCTTTTTCAAATGCGCATTGATTATTGACTGTGATTCTCAGTATAAAAACCGATTGCTGCCTTCGATCACGATGAAAACAACAAAATTTATTTCCTTCCTCTGCTCTGGATGATTATGTAAAAACGTGTTGAAGGCAAACAAAAACAATTTTGCGTATTGATTTCCACAATTCCATGAATTAAATTTTACCCAGTCAAACAAACGGAAAAAATACACTAAAGAAGGCAAAGAAATCGCATATTTTTACGCAATAACACGCGTCGAAATATATTCCTCTCTGACTGGGTATATGTAGGGATAATTCTGCATTGAATATCGGCTAATATTTTTTGACGAGAGAAGCTAGGGATACCAGCACGAAGGTAACCGGCAAGAGGGTGTAAGTTTGGGTGTGGGTAAGTGAAGAGGATAACCATTTGTCCATATTTGCACTGACACATCCACACCCACACCCTCAAGATGCATCCATACCCTCAAATAAATAAATTTATATCTTAATCTCGTGCTGATTAATATTTTTGTTAAATACAGCTCGGGAGCAAGTACCCGGGAACCAAGTGTCACTGGAGAGCAACTATCCGGGGAGCATTTGTCTGGGGAACATCTTGCCGGGATTCTAGCACGAAATATACAACATCTCTTTATAGAGACGGGGCATTTGCCAAGGGCTCCTAGATTTTTCATACTGTCAGAAAAACAGTGAAAACGCTGCGCTCACATGTTAATAATGGATATTGAAAACAAAATGCTTTATAAATCATTGACTCAGCACATAAAAGAAGCAAATGCACAAAAACTTGAGCTTTCAACACTATCATATGTTAAAGGGCATAACAAACATATTTCTAAGTACGCAATCGATGGATCAAAAGCGATTCGATTCGTGTTGGCATGAATAAAGTATCATTTTCATGAGTCTACCAACAAATTATGTGCTAGGCGTCTGTATTTTTACTGTCACACTATTACAGTGCAATGCCTACATCTACAACTATATCTTCATTTTGTATCTGAAGTGCAATTCATCACCTTCATGCAGCAAAAATGGAAAAAAATATAATTTTTACTTATTGCTTCCGATTAAAGACCAATTAAAATGGCATTATTTCAATCAGATTTCTGACCGAAGTTATAATTAAAGTAAATCCATTTTAACAGATCAAAATTAAAATGAGTTGAACATAGTGTTGTTATAATCGATTTGTAAGCGCACAAAGATTGAAAAAATCCAACATTTTTACATTTGTCTACTTTTACTATCAGTACAAGACGTATGTAGTATATGGGAAAAATGATTTTCCATCTTTCCAAACTATCTTTCCCATTGATTTTTTCATTTTCCCGCTGCAAACTAATTTTTACATTGGTTTGACGTAATTGGGGGAACGTGATATTTCCGTTACATGTTTTTGTGTACTCAAAAAATGAGTACACTACTAAAATCGGTCAGTGTGTCCGGCCGTCCGTTTATTCGATAACTCTTCACAATTACATTGGATTGAGCTGAAATTTTGTTCACAGAATTGTCTCATCAATATCTAGGTCGAGTTCGAAGATGAGAAGGATCCGTCAAGAAATGATTGAGTTATCGAAAAAATTGTCATTTTTGATCAGACCATCCCTGAGGGGGAGTACAGGAATTTTTCAAAAAAAACCTTTTTCTCAGAATTATCCACAACATATATAAATCGACTCAGCTTTTAACGCTGATTCTGAATCTTATATTAGTTTTGAACTAGATCGTAGCTTCCTAACGAAACATCGCCTGAAAACCGTCTCAAATGCACAAAAACTGCATCCAGAAGTCAAATCGCCTAGTTTCTCATGATAATTTTGGTGTTCAGACATTTTAGAATGACTCATATGTCCCATACACTTTTACAGTAGACATAGCTCTCGGATGAAATCCGAAGTTTCCACATTTATTTTGTTTAGTGTGTATCGTAAGGTTAGCTTTTAAGCATTTTTGACCTGAACGTCATTTTTCCGCTTGAAACTAGCGTTTATGTCACCGATCAAATATTTATCTAATCCTCATATTCAAGACGAAAGGAAAGTCGACTTATTTGACCATAATGAAGTGAAAAATAATACTAGTTGTAACGACGCTTCAGAGCAATTAGAACTGGATTGCTCATGAGAACAAACAGCAAAAAATCGAGAAACTTTGCTCGTTGTCAAGATTCAGTTGAGTAGGACTTTTATTTAAAAATCAAAGTTAATCATAAACAAACTTTATATGTATTGTAATTATCTTTTATTATCAGCTGTTGTTATTACTGACTTGGGTGTCGTGCATGTTGATTATTCTAAAATATTTAATATACAACATGAAATTCGAAATGAAGAAGACTCGTGTAAGTTTAAAATCGTTTAATTATGCATCTCATCGAATCGTTACCTCAAGTAGATTGAGAGAAATACTGATCTGTTTTTACTTTAGGTGTATTTCGGAGCATGTCATAGGTTGGCCTACCTAATAGTGTAAATATATGAACTATCCATCTAGTTCGCCTATTTATTTCTTATTCGTGTATTGGATTCTCTATTTTTTTCGACGTCAGAATTCTGATGAATGCCATAATAATGATATATATATAACATGAAGGAGATCTACAATATGTCGATATCCCTATCTTCACCCGCATACTAATTGTTTGTGCCAGGCACTATTTGAAAGTTCATCTATATTTCAACCATACGTAACCAAAACTCGACTGCAGTTTTGTCACAACTACTATCAGTCTCGAACTGTAAGGCAAGTATAGTATCGTTTGAAAAATATGACGAACATACTTATATCGATATAAAACCCAATGAGCCCAATTCTACATTAGTATTTGAATAGATATCGTCTATGTACTTACCACAACTAAATTTTTGTATACGATAGTTGTATGTATCAGCAACAAATATATTATTGCTCGAATCAAATCTCATTCCAAATGGTGAGTTCAATTGATTTGATCGGGAACCGGGTCCATCATTTCCAATTATTGTAATGCCTCGTAATGCACCAGGTGTCCATTTTTGTATCCGATTATTGAAAGTATCGAGCACATATACGTTCTTATGTCGGTCAACTGAAACTGCTCTTGGCAGAGATAATTGTTTTGGATCACTGCCTCCTCCATTTCCTCCTGCCACTGTCATACCATTAGTTGCTCCTTGTGGCCACATTTGAATACGATCATTATAGTAATCTGCTATATAAATATTACCATCGTTGTCTAGATCGATGCCGATAGGAAATATCAATTGATTTGACTTTCTACCTTCTCCGTTACCACCAGCTACTACGATACCTTGAGTTGTACCAGGTGCCCATTTGACAACGCGATTATTATCTCTATCGGCTATGTATATATTTTCTTTATCATCTACATAAATACCATAACAATTGCTTAATTGGTTTAGTGCGGAGCCTTTCGAATTTCCTCCAGCAACGGTAATACCACTTGTGGCGCCAAAAGCCCATTTTTGAATGCGAAAATTGCCATTATCAATAATGTACATATTATTATTTCGTACAAAAATACCTACTGGATTTTTTAATTGATTCATACCAGATCCTGAACTTCCACCTGCAACTATGACTGGCTTTTTGGCGCCCACTGACCATTTTTGTATGCTATTAAAATTGTCTGGCACATATATGCTACCGTCCGTATCAATAAATACATCTTCAGGGAGACTAGTTTGAGCTACTCGTGTTCCATTTGTATTCCATGAAACTGATGAACATGCTATTACATTGTTTAAACCAATTTGTACTTAAAAAACGAGACAAAACAATTATCATTCTGCATAAATGAATCATTGAAACGATTCAAAAAAGAAATACTTTCCTAGATTCGCCATGTTTTTACAATTCAAAACAACGCGAGCGCTGTTTAATTCAAGATTTATTTTATTTTGAAAATCGAAGGGAATTCTCATGTTAACCGTTCGGAAACCGTATTCTTTTCCTTTTCTGACTAGTTACTTTCATGCCATATGCGAAAAACTTCGAATCAATACTTAGCATCATCGATCAACACTGTCGTAAGTGAATTAGATAATGACTGATGATAATTTTCTAATTTCAAAGACTACTGCAATGTTTTCAATATACGGAGGTCTCTTGATATGGATCGAGATAATGAGTGCTACAGATATGGATTCAAAAACTAAGAGTCACATGCCATTTATAATCAATGACGAACATTGTGATTTAAATTTTTATTTTAAATGGTTCTGAAACAGCTATCATTTTATAAGGCATCTGTTATCATTGCGACAAGGTCTGTGTAATTCAACTATTTTGCTGTTTGCGGTAGAAAATCATGTGAACCGATTCGATCTTGATTCAAGTACCTTACCTACTGTTATTGCCAGAGAAAATAAAACAAATAGCGCCACCATTATAACGTTTGTGCTTGCAATCAAGAATGATGCTAGTAGTTCTTTTTGTTTTGCGTTGTCTCACAACTCAGTATTTATATTTGCCTATAAAAATGATGCATCATATTAGATGGTAGGCTTTATTTTAAGACCTAAATGACAAATCAAAAACAAACCTCAATATTTTTTGTGATGAAAAAGCATACGTCTTTGATTACAGTATGCATTTCTTATCATATAGAGGAGCCTGAGTACTCTACATATATATCGAATTGAAGTGAATATCTCTTGAATAAGGCGCACCGAAGGAAAATGCAAGACCAATTAAAAAGTTTATCAAAATTGAATCGATATTCTTTTACACTTCGTTTTTAAAAATGAACCGCCTTGATTTGACGAAAATGAACAATTCTTATATAGATAGATCAAACTTTCAAGATTAACATCGATAGGTAGTATCGTGTTTGCAATTAATGTATCACCATGTGAACAAATGTGATTCGATTGATGAACTCTATTGATACAGAAACTTGTTTTATTTCTTATAACATTAGTTAGCGATAGTCAAATTCAAGGTCATCAGAGTTTCTTTTTAATTTGAAAAAATGTTTTTGTTCTTTTCAAAACCGAATGGAATTCTTATCGATGCAATAGAACAAGTGCCAATAAAGCATAGATACATGTGTTCTGCTTATGGAATGCATTTTCACAACTTGTCTTGAAAATTCTTTATTTCCTATGTCACATTTAAGATGGGATGTGGGAATCAGTAGTTTTCTCACAGAAATTTTTACTGCCCTATAGTATAATTATCTTTTGTGTTTAATAATCAAATATTGAATCATTGAAGCCTATTATGATAAGAAGTTTGATTGGTCAGATATATTCGTATCATGAACGAGCTACTCACAGTGATTTTATTTTTTAATACCATCTATTGTTCTTCATATATGCAAATTCTATAGGTCTTTTGAAACGTCCTTCAAATCATAGGTTGACTGTCAGTATCTGTTTAAAAAAAACTTCGAAAACGAAAACACTATTCAAAGAAATAAAAGAATCTTTACTGTTGATCTTAATTTGAAATTTCTTCGATCGATGTGTCTCTCGCATTTATGTAAGAAAAGAAAAGGAATGACTAATGAATGATAGACGCAAACAAGGAAATTGAATTTTTTGACGGTGTGTGACCTTTTCTATAAAGCCTAATGGGTGTCATTATATACGCTCGTTGGTTTGTTTAAGTTTACTTCTTATCTATGATGATGTATAACCTTTATTTTTCATTTCTGCTCATCGTAATTATGCTTTAAGCATTCATCCTATTCTAACCGTGTACAGTAAACCATATTGCTCTTCTTAGCTCGTCCCGTCTCCACTCATTCATTCTATTTTTCTTATATCTCTTGAATGTTTATGCAAAATGTGTGTTGTTTTATCTAAACAATACGATTATGCATGATATGAACGAATATAATAGCATGTGATACCATCTCATTATTATTCCTTCTATTAGAAATCATCACACATATGTAGAGATCTGTGAAAACTACTGCTACCCGCAAATATCGGTTCCCATTTTTAACAGAAATCTGATTGGAACCAAAAACAATTGTCCCCACAGGACTTCACGGTAATGCCTACGTTTGATTTCAAATGATCAACATCACCAGTTTTACATTTGTGAATAAAAAACAATTATTTACTTTCTCCTTCATGCTAGTTGAGCTCTGTTTCTTTATCAATACAAAAAAAACGGGAGAAAAAACTCATTTAATTATTTATACTTGATAGTACTGAATTGTGTTGTGGCAATTCATTTGTTGTAACGACCACGATGGAAAAATAGCTATGCGAATTTCCCAATCAACGTTCACAATTTCCCGGCTCGCCTACATATTGTAAGTAGAGCATTTGTTCGGTAAATTTTGAAAAACAAATACCCCCTGAAGACTAATAAATACTTAGTTACCATTCCAAGGTGTCCTGCCAAGATGAATACAATTTGCAAACCACAATTACATGCAATGGCGCAGAAATTCTACAGCTACGCAGCACTATACTATGAAGGTAAATGAATTGACGCGAGCTTGATAAATAGCAGCCCATTAAAATATCTTCATTCTATATACTCACACCCGTTCTTTTTCCTTTCATAGACATGCATGAATACCCAGCCAATACTGATCGTGATTACGTTATTGTAACTATTTTGCACTAATATATTAGAATGCAGAGTATACTAATGATTATAACTGCACCTTTATTGTGCTCATCATTTGCTTTTATGCTGTGTTTAGACAAGCAGCCTTCATAAGAGTACGATTAAACATTTTTCGAAGTCATCATTTTTATAAAGGTAATACTAGTTTACTTTTCGTGCGAAATATCAAGGAAATTTACTTAGAATAGTCATCTGTAGTTATGAGGTCTGAAATTTAACCAAATTAATCACACCGTAAGTCAATAAAGAAAAAAAAATGAATTTAACACTAACTCACACATGATTTGACTATTATAGATTTATGCGACATGTATATGTATTTAGGTTTCTTCTGTTGAACGTTCTTTGATTGGAATTTTTTCATTCATTTATGTTATGGATAAACAACTTAAACCTTCTATTGAACTTCATGAGTCGGGCAGTAATGATGAAAATCTTGAACTTGTTGAATTCAAGCCAATACAGGTTCAAGCTGAATCAAGCACAAGTGTTGTTAATAAAATACCAGCTAATAGAACAAATGATGATCCCAAAGATAAAAAACTCTTGCGCAAACTTGACCTTCATATCATTCCTGCTATGACATTACTTTACTTGATCTGCTTTCTTGATCGTGTAAACATCGGACAAGCTAAACTCAATGGTCTCACGACAACATTAAATCTTTCTAGCATACAATACAATAATTGTTTGAGTGCATTCTTCGTGACGTACATTCTATTTGAGATTCCGTCGAATTTGATACTAAAAAAATTGCGACCAAGTCGATGGATACCCCTTATCATGACTGCTTGGGGCGTTGCGACAACTTTTATTGGCCGTGTTGATTCCTATGCCGGCCTTTTCATTTGTCGAATTCTATTAGGTGCCGCTGAATCAGGCTTTTTTCCAGGTTAAGATTCAAAACTTGCGAAGAAAATATATTTTACTCTATATTTTCTTAGGTATCAACTTTTATTTGTCAAGTTGGTACAAACGACGTGAAATATCATGGCGAGTCAGTATTCTTTTCTCTGCTGTATCACTTGCTGGTACCTTTGGTGGTATTCTTGCCTACACAATTAATCTTATGCATGGTATATGGGGCCAAGAAGGTTGGCGTTGGATCTTTTATATCGAAGGTTCAGTCACGGTTATTATCGGAGCATTATCTTTTCTTTTCATTAGCGACTTTCCATCCGATCGACCAAAGTTCCTCACTGAAAACGAATGCGATCGAGTGATTGTTCGTTTACGTACCGATGCTGGGCCCGGTGCTAGTGAACATTTTAGTTGGTCTCAAGTAGGTTCGGCATTTTTAGATTGGAAATTATACGTCTGGTCATTGTGCGGTCTAACAATCACAGTACCAATTCTTTCTCTTAATTTTTTCTCTCCGACCATTATTGCTAATCTTGGTTTTGCTAACTATCAAGCGCAACTTCTCACTGCTCCACCATATGCTTTTGCATTTATTACTACCATGACTACTGCCTATTTCTCAGATAAATACGCTCGACGTGGTATATTCATCATGTTCTGGTCGATAATTAGTATTATTTCGTATATAATTCTACTTCTGACCGAAAATTTCGTCCTTAAGTACTTTGCTATTTTCATTGCAGTTGGCAGCTTGACACCATCGACAGCAATATGTATCAGTTTTCTCTCATGTAATGTTAGTCCTCATATAAAACGAGCCACTGCATTAGCATTCATGCTTTCTATGTGTAATGTCGGCGGAGTCATTGGTGGTCAAATATACAGATATCAAGATGCCCCTCGTTTCATCATGGGTCATTCAATCAATCTTGTCTGCTGTGTATTGAGTTTTGCTACGGCTACTATTCTCGTTGCTGCGCTTTACTTAGAAAATCAACGACGAGATCGCTTGTATGGCAAAGTCAACAACTATACGGCATCAAATACGGAGGCAGACACCATTGATATATTTAACTTGGGTAGTGCAGAAGATCGACAACGGTGGGGTTATGAAAATATGTCTGAGAAAAAAATTCGCAACCTAGGTGACAAGCATGCTGCATGGAGATATATTTTATAATATCTGATTTCATTTCGTTTCTTACAGAAACAGATTAAATCGTTTGCATATCAACAGACATTCTTGAGTAGTTAGAAATAAATTTCTGATTCGCACATAGATGAAATCATGAATATCAAATTTGAATTAAAATGAATAAGAACGTGTCACGAAGTAGTCACCTAGAGAGTATTAAACAGATCCATGATACACGACGAATACATGTAGCTATCTATAAAACAATGATTAACTTTTAATGATATTTTTTTATTCCATTAAAAACAGAGTGACTGCAGAACTTGATTCAAAATCATATACATCCTTCAGCGACTATATCCGTTGTTGAGGTAATGACCTTTGGGAGCCATACAATTAGTCCTTCTTCTTTTTTTTTATAAATCTTCATTAATTTGATCTTGATATAATTCACAATTTTGAATCACCTGTTTTTATGCAAAGTTCTGATCATCATTTTTAACGCTATTAGAAAGCAGTGAAAAAATTTTCTTTGTGTATACAGGATAGATTTACGAAATCCAAACAGAACCAAACCTGACAAGTGTTTATTATTTTACAAAACACCTCTTATATTTCGTGTTATTGAATTGATTTCTTTCTCCACATAGGTGTTTTATTACTACACTCTACCTGGCCGCATTCATCAACATGCTGTATTTATTGTTGAGAACTATTCTCCTCATAGTATTTTTCTGCTTCGTTACCGTCGTCTACTCTTTTCCGGTGCTTTTTTAAATTTATCGTATAAATTATGATTACACATCATTTGATATTTTTAATGTTTCATGATTGTATGTAACTGTCAGACAAAACTACGTTGCTTTTTTTAATGGCATTTCTGACGCATGGATAACTAGTTGATCGATTTTTCTAAAGAATATAGAGCCTATTTATTAGTGCAAAGACTTCATCCTATGATCCTTTCTCATAAAAGTGCATATTCTATCCTTAATAAGGCTCATTGATATGCTAATATTTTGATTAGTTATGTCTCATTATTATTTTGCTTAATTTTTAGTTCACTGAATATGTTACTGGTGTGAATATTGAAAGTTTGTGTATCTAAAACATTATCCTAGCTTGTTTTTGACATGATGCATCCATGAAGGTCAAATTTGAAACATGTATTTAATTGAACAATTGCTCTTACGTTTTCAAGCTTCAAATCATTTAAGATGCATCACACAAGTAGGCTAATAAATAATTTTCAATGGTGTACCACTTTGAGCTACTAAGGCGTTCTTCAAACATAAAAGCCGTTAAATTAACTGTGCGATTTCTCACTAGTATTTCAGATTTAAATGAGTAGAACATCAAGTTTTTAATCGCTATTTGTATTAACAAATTATGACATATCAATTATATACAAGCGAACAAATACTTGATTCTACTGAACATTGTATGGTCGTTCTTGATATTACTGAAAAAGATTTTCGATCAAATCCTTCTCTCGATCGGTATATTCAATATTGGTTTATTGATGTTGATGATCTTATTGATTTTATTCTTACTGGTACTTATACTAAAATAACTCTTATTATTTCTCCGCTTTTAATAAATATTACATTCGATATTCTACGTCCTCTGTTTCCTCAGATTATTAGAATTATCATCATTGGTAACGGTTCGTTTTGCGGTAACCATGCTGAACATTATAAACATGCCCAAGCACTCGTCGACAATATTCATAATAATATTCGTCAACAACGACGCCTATATATTACATTCGAGTTATGGCCAGTAGAACGATCATCGAATGACTTGAATTTAGATACAGCTAAATTTCTCTGGTATAAATACTATTTTAATATACTTTCACATTTAACAAATACAGCTGTAGCAAGACGTGAAATGTTAGACTGTGTACGAACATTTCATAAGAGACAAACTGACGTAGTTAAAAAGTCATGTGAAGAATTTGAAAGAGAATATAATTCGAATGATATTTTAAAATGGTATACTCGAGATTCTTTTTGTTATCTTCTATTGAATCGAACACTTCGTTCAGAAGATATTAATCATATTTTTGCTATGCGTTATATTATCTTCGATTTAGAAAATTGCTTTCGGCGACCTAACCACAAATCAGTAGATCATGATTTTGACACTGTATTTCGTGGTCAACAAATACATCTGACAGAAATGCAGCAGATAGAAAACAATGTTGGTGGTCTGATTGGTTTAACAGCCTTTTGGTCAACCACTCGCTCATGGAACAAAGCATTTCGTTTTACTGAAATATGGCCACAGAATCGAACGGATACAGTCCAACGTGTTCTTTTCACCATTCGTATATCTTCTGCAGTTCAGCAACCTGTCTTTATGGATATATCAAAGTTTAGTACATTTGACTGTGAATTAGAAGTTTTATTCTCGTTGCATTCTCTATTTCGAATCGAGAAAGTCAATCACAACAAACATGACAGTATTTGGTACGTCGATTTGACTTTAATCGACGAGAATAATGATCAATTTTTATCCATCATGCAGCCATGGTATTTCATGACAAATAATATTATCAGTTCGCGATCATTCTTTATATCAGAAATCGAACAACAACAAGGTTTCTTTCGTAATTTAAGGCATTATAGTTTTCCTTTTCTTGCTTTTCAATTGTTTGTTGATATGATGTTACGATTAGATCGAACAGAATTTGCACGCGATGAACTTTTGGAAGTTTGCAGAGAAAAATATTCTAATAATCCGACTGAACTGAAACGAATTGATGATTTCGAGCATACATACGATTCCAAGCATGCAATAAAATGGTACACAACAGATTGCTTCATTTATCGAATCATTAATGAATCATTAAGAATTGAAAGTGTTGATCTAACGTTCAAACTTCGATACTTCATACGTGATCTTCATAATCAGCTGGCTGATATGCAAATTGATTGTGATCGTTTATCACCACACAATGCATTTATGTTGACACTCTATCGTGGTTTACGAATGCATTTACATCAATTTGAAGAAATAAGAAAAAATAAAGGAAAACTTGTGTCAACAAATTCTTTTTTATCGACAACAAGTGATTATGTAGCAGCCTGTTTCTTTGCTGGTGATGGAAATGTAGATCAAGATCATGTTTCAGTCATATTTGAGATAACGGTAAATGCTAAAGTCAAACATTCGATACCGTTTGCTAAAATTGAGTATCAAAGTATTTTTAAAGATGAAGATGAAGTTCTATTTTCAATCGGTGCTATTTTTCATGTGGATGAAATAGCAGAAGTTCGAGAAAATTTATGGAAAGTAGAATTGACCTTAACACAAATAGAAGATAAACATTGGAATATACTGACAGCTCATTTAAATTCCAAATAAAAATCATTTAATGTTCTTTTCTAAATTGTAACCTTTATGAATGATTTAATGTTGTAAAAAGGATTCAATAAACAACTGTAACCACCACTTACCAAACCAGCTAGTGGTGAATTCTTGATTATACACTAATTCTCATTCCCAATAAACATATGCTATAAATCAACAGTGATTGAAATTTCTACTCTCTAGTTCTAGTTTTTTTTCTCTGTTACATTAGTACGATTGCGCGTGTAATTCGAATACAAAAACGAGTTGAAACGGTTAGTGAAAACATAATAGCCTAATAAATTTCCACTGTTTCGAAGGGGCCGTGCAAAGTACAGGTACCCATCTCACAATCTCAAATATTTTACATTGGATATTTAGGAATTCGTTTGTAATTTTTTTCTGATTCAATGTCGAAGTAGACCTCACGCTGATAAAACGTAATAATTTTAACAGATGATGGATGAACGCCATGGAAGATGACTCTGATAGATTTATTCTTTATAATTGATTCAATGATAGTGATAAGTCTCGATATTCGTTTTTAGGCTGTGCTATGGCCTATTATATTTATCAATAGAGTTAGTCATCATGGGAAAACTTTAAATAAAAATAT
>OENM01002784.1:0-14184 GCA_900239745.1 Rotaria magnacalcarata
TGTTGGTGTGACCGAAGACAAGACACCCAGACCCAGACCCAGACCGACAACCACACCCACGCCCTCATATGAGTAAATAGAAATAAGAATGCTAGTGTTTCACTCAGAAAGGTGTCAGGAACGAAATAGGAGCATATGATTAGCTCTTATGGCACTTTAGACTAGATTTGTTAAGGTGTGTTATATCTGATTCGAGATAAACAATCAGTGTAAAACTATGAACTCAAGCACTGATTTACTACTATTCTTTTTACCAATGCTTTGACATATTGAAGTGCTCTTCGAATGAAAACTTTTATCATAAACCTTTGTGCGTCAATTAGGAGATGAAGCTCTTTATTAAAAATTGAGCTGCACATAAAAAGTTTTAAAACAGTACCCAACGTTAATTTTACTATTGCCAGCCGACCTTAATAATATTACTAATGAGAAACAATAATAGAGAAACATTACTGACACTATTTGTCAATGAATAATATCGGATTTCGTTCACAGATATCAATATCTATTGAGTAGATCTGATTCTATACTGCAGATGAATGAGATATGATATTTAGAAATTTTGATGATGATCACAACATTAAAGACATGGTGTAATTATGGCAAATTCGAACCAAGATATACATAAAAAATTGTATGACGCATATTGTTTTCGTTTTCTATTAATAAGTTTCAGTATCCTTCTCGAAAAGGGTAGATGTGAGTAAGTGTACAGTTAGACGAAAGCGCAATTCTACTTTCCGCCGACACCGATATTCGTATCCATTATCATGAAGACGCAATACGTTGTTAATGCAAAAGATGACTACTTTTTATGATGCAATTACAAGCAATAGAACATTTTCTGCTTTTTTTTCTATCTAACGTCATGCATACGACATTATTCTTCACCTGAATAATCATTTATTTGTCATAAGATATCATCTCACAGAGTACGTTGGAAGAAAAAGTAGTGTCATTTTATTAAAAATAGTCATTTTTATGTGTGACGAATGCTCACCTACTTTATTCGAACATTTACCGGTCGAATTGATTGAACAAATATTTACTTTACTTACACCGCAACATGTTATTTCGGCCTTCTCGGGACTCAATTATTACATCGATTCGATTATTCAGTCAATGGCGAATTTGAAACTTACAGTGAGAGTTAATGTCGTTAATGATATCACTATCTTAAAAAACTATCCTTCTCGAATCATTGATTTTGTTATGAAATATAACAACGTTGATTTTACATCATTAATCAGTCTACGCTCACTTTATCTACAAAATCCAAGTCAAAAGCAAATGAACAGTATTCGCTCACATCATTTTCCTACGTTGGGACGACTAACTATCTCAGGTCGTGATCTTGAAAGCAAGAGGAAGATGATTATTAATTTTATAATTTTTGTTTGATATGTTACTATTCATTAGGCTAGAGATATATAGAAAAAAAAACCTTAATGCGAATTCTATTTGATTCAGAGAGAACGAAATCTACCAACTTACCAATGAACTTGATATCTCTCGTAAGGCATACTCTCTCTTTGTTTGAGCCGCTATGGCTGAATAGTTAAGATGTTTGACACATATTCACAAGATACTGTGATCGAACCTCGACTCCATCCAGTTATAGAATGACCTTGGATAAGTTACTAACGGCTATATTATCTCGGATCACCCATCCGATAACAAACTGACTACGTGTGACATACATTAAATAGTTATTGCAGCTAGTATGTTGTTAGTCAGTGTGTACGGGGAGCTTAAGCAATTAAGCGCGAAGAACTCTGAGTCAGGCCGGCCTTCTGTCCAGAGCTACATTTAGCAATAGATGTAGGAAAGAAATCGGGCCCTTGAAATTGTCCTCGGACAAACACCCCACACCGCAAGGTAGCCGAAAGGCAGGGTATTCTTCTTCTTCTTCTTCTTCTCTCTTTGTTTATTTTATTCGAATTTTGATAGAAGACATCGGACCTAATCGAATTACTCTCTTAAAAATCGTTGTTTTCACAGAATTATGTCTGATAAAATCTAGACCCATTTGAGTTTACAGATGTTAATCTAGTCAATATACCTGAGTACAGCATTACTGTTTAGAAATCGATGGTAATCATTAACTTTAGAATTTCGAGATGTTCTATTTGGAAAGAAAAAAGAATCGAGTAAAAATTTTTAACTTGTCTTTTTAAATGTTCTTGAAGGGTGCAATAAAGCAGTCAACAATTTACTGGATATTGTACTCTCAAATGGTTTTCAACGTCTTCAAGAATTCTCAGCCGAACATTTTAGTATAATATTAAAAGATACATGATCTGGATCGCCTTCTCTTCGTAAACTTCGATTGTGTGTTCATAAGGTACAAGATTACCAACATCTTTTCAATATATGTTCTGGCCTACGATGGTTCGAAAATATGAGATATGTTGATTTTTATATTATGCATGTTTCTTCTCTTCCAATTCATCTGCACTCAAATTTGAAATATCTTCAACTAAAGTGTCGGTGTTTCTCTTCACTTGCTGTTATTCTATCTCATACTCCCAATGTGACAGCGCTCAACCTTTCAGATCTTAGTATGGTTCCAGTTGAGCTGAATGAGCTTGCAACGATTCTTTTCAAGTCTGTGCCTAAACTAACTGTTTTTTTCTAATCAGTTCAAATGGGATGAACAACACCCCGGGTCGACTGATTCGATAGGAACCTGGAAATATCCTACAATCCGATACAATTCTATTGGATTCCGGGTCGAGAAATCGATGTCGGATCCTCAGTGTCGGAATCCTATGAACTTCCGATGACATCCAACGGTTTTTCCTTGGAATTCATAGGAATCCGACACTGAGGATCCGATATCGATTCCTCGACCCGGAATCCAACGATAATTCTGTAAGATCTGATAGGATCCGATAAAATCCTATTGGATTCCAGTCGGATCGGTTGGGTTCCGATAGATGCCTACTGTCGGATTGCTCGACCTGAGTTTATGGGACTGAAATTGCGTATTTCCGACCATTCGCATTGACGTCATTATTAGTTAAGCTAAAAACTACATACATTTATTGTTATATGTATGGAGAGAACGTTCTGTGTGAAGTATGCTGTCTCTCATACTAAGACCATCGCGCACGATGTTATACAGCTTGTTCACACTGAACACCGAACTACGAAGACATGAATATACAAGGATGGCTTTGTATTAGCTATCGGCTGGTGCATCATTCTGAGAACCCGATCATAAATGACTTACGAGCACGACTAAGTAAAATATAGAGATTGATTGTCAACGGAACGCAACAAAAGATAGCTTAGCTAGTTAGATTAGAAAGGACATCCATTCCCCATTTTAATTATAAATGAGAGCCCTTCACACGTGCCGTAGGTACTTGCAGAAAGAGAAGTTGTGGATTCTTCGTGACTCACAATTTCTTTCTGTCTAGCTGTACTTTGTCTGACACTAATTGAATTCTTTGAGACGCTACTAAAATGTACGTTTTCTGAACCCAAAAGAATCCGATGGCATCGTAATTAATGAGTATTGAAAACCTATAGATAGGACCCGATTGGCTATGATTGCTAAATTAGAAAATTCACTACAGCATCGTGTTATCAAGAAATCACAAGACAAAGTCAAGTTTTGACTGTAATCAAAATGTATTGATCTCTTTCATTTCGGCTAATTTTTTATTCGAAATAAAGATGTCGAAGACACCAATCTACGAAAAGTGTGAAACAAGAGAAATCGCTTAGGTCGAAAACTTTCTCATTTTCTCATTATCAAAGACGATAGAAATTTGCAATTGTAAGAGTTTTGGTGCAAGTTCCATCGAAGAATATTGATAACTTAATTAGCTATAGAATATGAGTGGTCATTTAGTCTTACTGCACTAAGCAAAGATAAGTGAATCCTTTATCTTTAGAGAAAAGCGATCAGTAAATAATTTATCTTTATTCTTTAGTATAAAGGAAATTAAAGAAAGAGGGTCGCCCATATTTTAGAGCAGTTTCTAACGTGCCAACCAGACTAATATCGCTGCTTCCAGGAACCAGTCAAGTTTTCTAGCTGTTCCGACTTGGACAATCAGATTCATTTGATTGACTTTGAAAAGTCAAAGAATCGTTTTGTACTCAATCAGTTGAAAACTGCTTGGGAACCGGATTATGTATCAGAAAGTTGTTCGATAATTTGATTGATATGGCAAAAGCTGTCGAAAAACTTATCGCTTTAGTCTCTTGAGGACTGAAAATATGGAATTCAGAAACTCTATTTACTGTATACTTGAGATAAAATTGAAAGGGCGTCAAATAACTTAACAAATAAACCATCCAAACCGATTACAACTTTTTAAAGTGGATACGCGTGCTCGTATATTTAATCATGTCGAAAATGTATCCATGTGTTATTATTATTCGAGCAATTTATCAGATCCATTTAATATTGTTAGACTGCAAACGTTTTTTCTATTATGAAATACATTACATCTTCAATGCATCAATTCTTTTCTTCCAATGATAATATGCGACACGTTATATCAAGTGTAAATATCATCTTATTCTTTCAATCGTCTATTTGGCTACCATATCAACTTGCTATATACATTGATTAGATCATTTAGGAAGAGTCTGACACACTATTACTTGTTTTGACAAATTATGAGATGTAAGTTGAGTTTTTTCTAAACTTGGAATTCAACTATTTCATAATTTTACATGGTGCTCATCCTATTCTTACTCTATTAAATGAATAATAGCTTCGATCTACTGAATGGCATCTACAATAACACTATTTCGTTGCGCTAAATACCAAAACTTGCCATATTCAGACTACGTAGTTAGGGTGTACAGAGTTTTAGAATAATATAACCATCGTATATGCTTACGCGCCTTTTCTCTATGCTACAGAAATCTACGCAATAATCTTTGACTTTTTTCTCCTCTTCTCACTCGCCATTGCTAGAACGAAGAGGACGTAGGCGAAAACCTCGATTTAAACCGTCAAACGTGTATATTTTCGTCGAAATTATACAGGAATTTAACAAAATCTCCCTCTTTGCTGTAAAATGGTAAAATAAATTCTACTGCTCGGTGAAAAACTGCCAAAAAACTAATTAACTGCTTCTAACTAATGAAATGTATTCGATCACGCATGATAAGAAGCAGATACATGCATTTTTTAGGTGTTTTTTTCTTCATGTGATTCCGAATCATTCCGAGTGATTCCATTGATTCCATTGATTCCATGTGATTCTGTGTAATTCCGATGATTCTATCGCCATAGAATCAGCTTTTCCCCTCTTGTTAATTGTTTACATAAAGATAAAATCAAAGCAAACATCATCGCAAGAGTTTCAGAAGACGGTTCTACTGGCTCATCATTAATATCAACTTTAAGATGTGCTATTTGTTCAATAAGAAGTTGCCGAAGAATTTTATTACCTTTAATTTACAAATTAAAAAACGAACAAACTATTAATTTATCTCCAATGATTTCATTATTGTATTAAATAATTTACTTGTTAAATGATTGAAAAGCACATTTTCTGAAAATCCCAAAAGTGTTAACGAATAAAGTTGAGGATAATTAATATTATGAAGAACACGTTCCATTGAATTTTGTTCAACGATGAGTTCATTTATTTGATGATAAATTTTAGGCAAGACATTTTTACAAATTTTATCAAAGACATGATTGTTTATTGAATACATACGATCATAAAATGATTTCATCGTCATAAAGGTCATATTAAGATTCCGAATATAAAATGGATCAAATACTAATTGATCAAACCGTTGATTAATATCAACAAATGAATAGAGAACATCGACCATATTGAGTTTGTTAAAAATAATGAATAAAATTTCATTCGGCAAGTCGAGTATATTGAGACGGTTCATGTTTAATCCGCTGAGTTCAATACTCGTGTTTATATATACATTAATATTTTCTCATTGTNGTCATTTTTCTTCATTGACGAATCGTTCATAGAATTATTCTTCTTTTGTCACAATCACAATGTGTTTCATTATATTAAATACTTTTTCAATACATAATATGCTACTGAGAAGAGTATCACTTAATTCAATCTTAACAGATGATAGAAGTATTGTATATAAATATTGTTCTATGTAGACTTAAAACAACTTTTTTAAATGTGTTGTTTGTTATTAAGTTGAAATGAAAACAATAAAAAAATACTATGTGAATAAATTGGATTGCAAAGGATGCTTAGTTGCTATGTCACAAATCAGGTAGAAAAATAAATAAACTAATAATCAAACAAAAGATCCATTGTCATATACAAGTGAAACAAAATGTTCTACTCTTCAAGTTTAGAACGCATTCTTCATTACAATAAATGTTCAGATGAATATTTATTAATGAAAAAATTGCTAAGTTCGAAATTTTCATAAAATGAAAAACACGGTGCCAAACAGAGTATCAAAAAAAACCCACAAATATCATCAATGTTTTGTTGTCACCAATAATGATATCTGCTGCTAGAGCCGTTGATCTGTTTTCGGCCCAATGAATACCTTCAATAGAGATTCATGAAAACAATGGATCAATAATCAGATAGTTCTTTATGAAATAAATAAATTGACAGTGAAGTTGGAAATTGTTTTTAGTGTGAAGTTAAATAAAAAGTTGGTTCATTTAAACGAAAATGATTAAAGAACAACAAAATTTGTGGCTGAGTTCTCATCAACTCCTAGAGAATGTTAATTTAAGAATAGACTATTTTATGAATAATTTCTAGAAGACAAGTTTTATTTCAGAAAATATATTAAAGAGTAACATTGCATATTTTGCAGAATGCAACAGTTCAACACGAAAGAAAATTGTCAAATAGAACATATTTCCTGTGATTAACGGAGAACCAAATGAATGCAGGATAAAAATTTTTAAATGATTCATTTTCATCGAAATACGAGCAATTTTATATATTACGAATATGTAGATCATTTGTTCTGTTTGTAATTAGTAAAGGCCTTTTGAAGACATGAAAGTTTATTTTAAGAGTAGACTGGTTTTATTCTTTTTTCTTCTTGATAAATGAATACTAAAACGTAGGATATCCAGGAGCTGGATTCGAGTATTCCGCAACTGGATTCGCCTGCAGGTTATACCAAAGCATAAAAAGGCTATACTAAGATAGATCTCGACGAGTTCTATCGATTCAACTAATTACTTTTTTCTCAGCACCCTCACTTCAAGAAGAAAAACCTGAGAGACTAGCCAACATCCAGTGTTTTTCGTAAAACTTGTCGCGATTCGCTCATAGATTAGACCGAACGACGAAACTTTATCAGGAGATAGAACTTGATACACTCTATCAAATGATCACCATTCCGGCATGATTCCATTATCGGGTCCCTGAAAAACCAACTGAACAAGATCCGGAATCGGATTTTCTCTGTTACTCGCACCGGGATTCGCCTGTAGGTTATACCAAAAGTTAAAAATAGTATGGCAAGATAGAACTCGCCGAGTTTTATCAAATGGGCACCTTCTGAGACCGATTCCGTGCGAGGATTCCTCCCTAGACGATGAATCTTGGACCAAATCCGGACTTCCTTGTAAGTCGCACCTGGATTCGCCTAGAGGCTACACCAAAAGATAGAAGTGATATACTAAGATAGAACTCGGCGAGATCGATCTTGGCATAGCCTTTTCACACGTTGGTATAATCTGTAGGCGAATCCAGTTGCGGAATACTCAAATCCAGCTCCAAGATATCCTACGTAAAACGAATCGTTTGCTATTTTTTGATAATCTCATTTATGTCGTATATTAAGAGAAAAAATATCGAATTTTTGATACTACATATATGAGTCATACTATTCGCCCGATTATTCAGTGACGCCCATAAAAACACAGTGATGTCATTACGTGTAAAAAAAGCACGAAAATACTGTGCGGGTATCTCATTTTTTTACTTCTACACGTGAGTCTCACTAAAAACGACAGAAAGATTTTTTTTGTTGACGCCACAATTTTGTTTTTGAGAAGTGGTAACACTGAAAAAATAGGAAGTAGCTAGTGACCGCCATCATGATTGAAAATTTGTCGTGATTCGATTCTAGAAGAAAAAAGTCTCCTAGACTGTATTGAGAATAGAGTGAGTTCTAATATCTGGAGAGTTTGATATCAATAAATACGTACTTCAATGTTCAGTAAAACAATATTCTCTGCTGATCATGATTTTCTTCTTCATGATGATACATCACTTTATGACTTATCTTTCTGAGATAGAGTATATTCAATGCGCGGCAAGATTTTCCTGATCATCTACGTATTTCTATTTTTTAGTATATCTTCTAATCATCTCGACTACAACGCTAAAATCTTCTAAAAGTTTGAAACAGTACGCTACTACTGCTATCGACTCGTGCAAACTTAAACATTTAGCTCTTCTTAACTAGTAAAACATGGCAACAGTCAGACCTAAACAACCTTGTGTTAAATGTGACAAAGGTCCTGGTATTGCTATGTGTGGTGGATGTGAGAAATGGTTCTGTCGGAAGCATTTCATGGAACATCGAGATAGTCTTGGTGAAGAGATGGATCGTGTCGGCCAGCAACATGATTTGCTACACAAGCAACTAGCTGAAGATAATGTTATGCATGCATTCCATTTACGTATCAATAAATGGGAGAGTTCATCAATTAACAAAATTCGACAAGTGGCCGAAAAAGCTAGAACGGATCTCGAAAAATATTTAAATAATACAAAAACTGAATTAAAAAATTCCCTTGGAAAAATAAGAGTCGAGTTAGCGACAAGTCGGGAGTCAGACGATTATACAGAGACAGATTTGACAAATTGGATTGAGAATCTAAACAAGATGCGACAACTACTTGAAAAACCATCGAGTATTGACATTCTTGAAAATGATCAATCTCTACCACTCATTTGTGTCGGTTCACTGAAAAGTATGTAAAAACATCAAGATTAAACATTCCAGTATACGTAACATTTTCTATAGTGACGATAAATACTATTCAACTGAAGTTCGAATAATATCTGTAGCAAAGGAAGTGTATTTGAAATTCTTTATAAAAATAGAAATCGAGTTTGTAAGTTACGATTCTGCTATCAACACAGATTATGCATCTGACTCCTTACCAGTGATTGTACCAGTACAAGTACATGAAGTACAGGTACAAGTACTGTGTACTTCACAATTGTACTGTGCACTTGTGCTTGAGTACAAATATATTTAGTACAATGCACCTGAGTAAATCGTACTTAAGTACAATGTACAAATTCACGTTAGGTTTTCATTAATAATTTTTCTGAGTGCCCATTAGTTTCGTTGACTATTGACATCTGTAGTGTGAACAAGAATATAAGCTAGCATCCACATTACCATATTTTCGTATCCACTGATCTTAAAATGAATAGAATTTATAGCTCTATAACTGGTAATGAATAATTGTAACGGGTGAGGCAGAAATTACAACACTACGTAAATTAAAACCGATTCTTCTTACGTTGGACTGGAATCAATTGAAATGACACTAATCCTATCTGATAGAAATCTGTTTTTTTTTCGTTTTAAATTTTATATTTTTTCTCACTTGAAAAGTTTTTAATTCGCCTAATCAGTTACCGAAATTTCATCAGTTTTGATGCATCAATAAAATTCATTCAAAAAGAGAAAGTAGAAAAAAATCGTCAAATGAGAAAAAAATCAAAAATGTAGGACTACAATCCAGATTTGAATTAAAGTGGTGGGGACACTTTGTGCACAAAACGGTCCTAAATGAAAATCACCTCAAAAACCATTCCTAACTACCATTTCACATTGTACTATGTGAGTACACGATTCTGAGCTTTTACAGACCATTTTCAAAAGGTTTTAGTCTCCGTCTACAAACAGTAGATTTCTACAATAGAATATACACTGGCAAAAATGTTGCAGCAGCCGGCAACACATTATACAGGCCCACTAATATCCTCCAGATAGAGCTTTTCAAGGCCTACAAAATGGTCATAAAACATCCGGTAAAATATGCTGTGCTCGACAATTCCTAAACAGCATACTATCGAAAGTGTATGGAAAAATCAATGTGTGGGAAAGTGAGGCGGATACGATCTCCGGTAGCGAACTAGATACCGCCTGATTTTACCAGAGGAGAGATAGGCGATTGGGTGCTTTAAAATGTTCTGAGGTGGTATGGTATCTAGGGTTCCTCTGTGGGATTATAAAAACTTGGAGAGATTTGGTTATTTTTGCGCAGCGTTGGTGGACTTCTCGGATTGTAACGGAATAAATATTGTAATGATTTTTTATGCGTATGCTGCTTCATAAAATGGGTAAGTGACTTGTCAGAGAAAGGTTTTCTGACTGGGGTGCTCTAGTTTAACAATGGTGTTGTGATGCGCGCGTAGCAAATCGTTTTTAGGCTTTCGGTGGTAATTTAGAAAGAGAGATGAAAGTGAGATAACAAAAGTATGATTACCCAGTGAAAAATACTCGGTGATTTCAATCAATTTATGGTGCCACAAAATACAATCGGATTGATAATTTTTATTTTAGTTGACCACCATTTAACCAAAACTTAATGTTGTTGCTAGCCCGGTGAAAATAAGCTTGATGGAAATCGGATTGTTTTTCTGTAAAATCCACAATTTCAATCGATTGGCAATTTGAATTGCGCTACAGAACAATCAGATTTCAATCAAATTAATCTCCACTGGGCTAGCAATAATATCAAATTTGGGTTAAATAGTGATCGATTACAATCAAAATTAACAATCCGATTATGGATTGAATTTTGTTGCACAATAATTTGATTGAAATTAGCGAATATTTTTCAATGGGTAGTGTGGTCAGTTAAATGTAGGGAAAGAGAAGATATTTGAAAGGAGAGGCATGCGCGGAGAATATATGCGCGCGAGCGAGTGAAATATATGTACTGAACATAGCGCTGAAGACATCATTCGTCTCCAATTCCGATCAGAACATAAATCATGTACCTATCATACATACATTCAATTTGACGCAACACAAGTTATCGCATGGTATTGTACGTGCATACCAGGTTTGCGAAAAGTTGGTTGTTGCTCACATATTGCAGTAACTATTTGGTCTCTAGGTTATGAAAGCTATCAAAATACTACAAACTGACAGCCATCATCAACTAATACCACAAACATTCAGTGTGCAGACAATATTTCAGATTTTGAACCGTCTTCGGATGGCGAAGATAATAGCTATATCTATACATCAGAATGATATATATATATATACACATATATATGAAATTGTTCTTCAGAAATAATAGTATGAATAGCTATTCGACTTGTTTAATAAAAATTCCAGATTGATAAGTTCCATCCGTAGCAAAAAACCATTATATACCCTTTTCTTCCTTTGCTTTTCACATGTGATTACCTGTCAGCTTAACTTTTCTATATTATAACCAACTCCATACTATTCATATTACTCATCCGACTTCATTTACACCGACCGGCTGGTCCAATGGGGATAGCGATTGCTCATTTGACTTCGGCCATCTCGGTATCGAATCCCTGTCACAGATGATGATGAAAAGGATGTCCTATAAGACGCTTGTCTCTGAATCTAACACACTGGCCAACAAGCAAGGGGCTACTGGCCAATAAGCTAACGGTACGAATGTCCATGAAAAACATCCCAATCCGATCCAATAAACTACTGAAAAGGATGACCATAACAGTTGATCCACTAGTATCCAGTGAAGTATAAATAAGGATGTCGATAAAAATATCCAATTCAATTCCATGAGCTGATATTCAGGGACTATTGTCTCTGTCGCTACACGATAAGCAACTACAAATCAAATATGTTAAGCATCTTATTCAGCCTTCTCCACGCAAGCACTAATTTTCCCATACACTTCCGATGTTACGCTGTTCCAGAACTGTCGAGTACATCATACTTTACTGGATATTTTATGATTGTTTTCCAGAGCTTTCGAAAGTCCATTTGTAGAGAAAAAATGGCGATGGTATTTGGTTCAGTATTCGAGATCCTAAACACCACACTTTGGCATACATTAGTCTTCCCATAGAATTTCGATAGTATGTTGTTTAAGAATTATCGAGCACAGCATATTTTACCGGATGTTTTATGACCATTTTGTAGGCCTTGAAAAGCTCTATCTGGAGGATATTAGTGGGCCTGTATAATGTGTTGCCGGCTGCTGCAACATTTTTGCCAGTGTATATTCTATTGTAGAAATCTACTGTTTGTAGACGGAGACTAAAACCTTTTGAAAATGGTCTGTAAAAGCTCAGAATCGTGTACTCACATAGTACAATGTGAAATGGTAGTTAGGAATGGTTTTTGAGCTGATTTTCATTTAGAGCCGTTTTGTGTACAAAGTGTCCCCCCTCCTTTTTAACGAAAATAGTCGATTTTCAGCCTTTCCCCAATTGGGTCAGCCCCTTCATGATTCACGTAAACTGGCAGATTTTGCAGGTCTGCACGGGATGAAAAAGTTTGGATCCGATGTGCTCTAGTTGGGACACTCATGTGTATCACAATTAAAGAAACTAATAATTGGTTTGGAAAAACCATTCAAAAGCCGAGAAGATTTCTCAAGAGTCTAAAGAACTTTTCAATAATATGATGAATTCATATACCAAAGATCGTAAAGAATTTACAAACTAAGAATCATATAATGTTATTATCCTGGTTAGAAATTGATGAAAAAAATTTACTTAATTAGGGTTCTGTTGAAAAATGTTTTCTTCATCAAGGTTCTGGAAAATTTGGAAATGTAAGCTCCGCTGATATAAGAATAGAAGAAAATGGCTGTGTGGCTGTATGTCAGCCTAATTGTTCAACTTGGCCAGAAGTTCGTGGTACTCAATTGTATTCTTCCGGCGTTCATCAAATACAAATCAAGATGGAACAATTAGTTCATGGTATGTTTGGTATAACATCATCATCAACGCCTATTCAAAATATTGCTTTCGCGGCAAAGTCAAGTTGTTTTTGGTACGCCGGGAATAACGACGTACGTTTATACGGTAGTTCGCACAAGGATTATGGGGGATACGATGGTAACATTCGAGTGGGACACACAGTTGAACTCAGAATTAACTGCAATGAACGAAAAATTGCATTATTCAACAAAACAACATCGAAATTGTATGAAATATCAGTTGATATCAATAATTGTCCATTTCCATGGGTACTAAGTATTTCTATCGCTGGAGCAACTCGTTTAAGAATCATATAACCAAATTAATTCAAACAATGTTTAAAGTACTGTCCAAAAAAACAGAGCCGTCACAATCCTGATAGGCTGCGTATCGTATCCGGCCTGTCATAACACCGTTACAATATATAATGTGAAAATACAGGTACAGAGTAGGTTGAGGAACCTGAGGAATTTGAGGCGGAGATGGTTGAATGATAGACCTTCCCCTGTAGAACTACACGAAGCTGCCTACTCGACAACCACCAGAGGGTGTGAGAGAGGGTAATTTCATGCTCAAGATGAAGCACTGGCAAACTACCCAAACCCCTCAACCTATTCCACCTACTGTACCTATTCATGCTGGTCCTCCTGTGCAAACTCCTCAACCTACTCAGCACCAGCTAGTTCCCTATATCGAAGGTGAAGGTCAGGATACGATATGCTGCGTATCAGGATTATGACAGCCCTAAAAAAACACTTGTTTACAACAATTTGACTGAATTAATACTAGTACCCATAAAAGCTCAGAATCTTTAATGAATATTTTTCTGCGATGAATCTAAGTTGTTCAAGATGTAAAAATTTCATATTTCTATCTCGAATATAATAATTCTATTACTAACCTTCCTCAACTTCAATTGGATCTTCCTCATCTTCTTGCTGATAATTGCTGTTGTCGATGTTACGAAAATCTATAGGTCGATCAACCTGTTGTAAAAGGAACAAAACGAATGAACTGTATAAAAATTTCTTAATGAAGCATTTTGTATTCAACGGTTGAATGCAAAGATTTCAAACATTCATCGTGTTCGCTGGGATATTCTTCCTGTTCACTATAATCTTCTTCGTGTTCACTATGGTTTTCTTCTTGTTGATCATTGCCACTGAATATTGGCAGTTTTCGTTGATCATAACATCCTTTTTACTCGAATATCCCATTTGTTGATCATCAGCACTCAATGTGGACAGGGTGTGTGTGTGTGTGTGTGTGTAGGTGTAGG
>OENM01002785.1:0-14174 GCA_900239745.1 Rotaria magnacalcarata
TAGGGGTCTTGTGACCGAAACTTTTTTTTTAAATCAAAACTAAAAAAGTTATCGCAATTATTCTAAGGCACACTATTTTTCATTTTACACTTACCCCCACTTACTCTATGCATTTTTGCTTTTGATCCATGATGTAACTTCTGTATTTACGTTGTGTACTAGTTGAATCTAAAATACAAGATAATACAAAGTTGTTTGGTTTGAATATTCCATTACCGTCTCATCGATGTCAGTTACAATTGGGTCTGTGCTTGCCATTGCCGTCTGATCGATTTCAGTTACAATTCGGTTTGTGCTTGCCATTGCCGTCTGATCGATTTCAGGTACAATTCGGTTTGTGCTTGCCATTGCCGTCTGATCGATTTCAGTTACAATTGGGTTTGTGCTTGCCATAATGTATATGATTGTTATCGTTTGTTTTTTGTAACGTATATGATCGTTATCGTTTCGACATACTAAAAGAGAATGCGCGAGGTTTATTTACATTTATATAATTTCTTTCCCTCTCTCTCTCTTCGATCACATTGTGACGATCGTCACAACGTGGTCTAGTCTGATAGTGAATAGAAAAAAATTCGAAATGTTTTCTATTCATTATCACACTCATCCAGGGGTTGTCTAGGGTTTGCTTTAATTTCGAAACCAAAAAAAAACATAATGCTTTACTTGTTCTTAGACGACCATATAAAACATGTGTTGGTAGTTTTTGTAGACGATTTGTAGCTGAATGATTTGATGTCTTCCGAACAGATAACAGTGTTATGTCAGTCGATTCAAGCTCATCACCATCGACAAGTTCAGTTGAGAATGGCATTTTTGTTGGTGTTAATTTCACAATAGCATCGAAATCACGTTCTTGTTCTATACTTCCATTGGGATCACTTGATGAACATGAATTAAGAATTATAAATCAAATTTCAAAGAATTTTAATGCATACTTGAATTTGTTTGCGGGCCTTTAATAAGTGGATTGATGAAACCTTCATTACAGAAGGCAGCGCCACGTAATAGAAGCGATTTTGTGCGTGGATTGCGCTAGAGAATAACGGGAACCCTGAATATAGAATTCATGGATATTTAACAGATAGTACGCTCTTTGTTTTCTTGTAAAACTTACCGTTGCAGTTTATGACATTGTGCGACTTTTCTTAAACTTTCATCGAGAATATCTTTCGGCAAGACAGATACCAATGGATAACTAGAAAGACAATGAAAAGTTCATATTTTTCAATTTTCAAGATATCAAATCTCTCGCGAAAAGACATTTCAAGATCCTGCTAGATTCGAGTTTCAGTAGCAATCCACTGGGTCTAGCTTACGTATTGAATAACATTATTATGAATTTACCTTCGACAAAAACCAAAATCTTGATTGATATGTGAAATTCGAAAAGCATCATCACTGGTGACGGTTATTGTACTAGCTGTTGGCATTGTATTCATTCCTAAGCCCATGTTGGAATTTATTCCATTAGCAGTAGTATTTCCATTCGTTGAATTGATTAATTGTTGTCCGTTACTATGTGCATTATTTTCATTTATATTTGATGAAACAGTTAATGACATAGTTGATGTTAGTGACGTAACTGTAGATTTACGCATTGTTGAACGTGATGATGAAAACATTGTTACAATAAGACCTTGTCGAACAAAATCTTTATATACAAAACTATCCGTAAAACGTTCAAGACTTTTAGTTTCATTTGATATTGTTGCATAATTATTTGATTCATCAATGGTATCTAAATGAAGAAAAAAAACAGAAGATTCAAATAAAATTAAAATTAAAATTTCTACTTGATGATCGATCTTCATCTTCATTATCACTGATATTTTCCGTTATTCCTTCATCACATTCATGTATTGTCGATAGTGTTGTTAATGTTGAAGCACCGGCTAATGATCGTTCATTTGTATGTAGTGACGTATATTTGGGCGAACGAGTATTTGTCAATGTTAAACTACGTCGAACTGGTTCAGGTGTACGAGTTAGTATATTTTGTTGATGTCTCATAGAACCATTCAATGGCTTCATACCACCTGTGCTATTCGTACCATTGGATTTTAATGATATATTTTGATGTGCTGTTAAAATCTTTTCGTGGTATAAGTCCTTTTTTACGTAGAACATTTCGTGCATAACGACCATATTTTCTAAATGATCAAAAATAAAACATGGAAATAATTTTTTTGAAAGTACAAATCTACTTGAGTGTTCCATCTTTTTGTTTATTTATAACTGGATTATAATCGCTATGTATTGTAAAACAAAATGTTTGTAAAACAGACTCTGGATAACACTTTTCAACAAGTTTTGTACGAAATTTTTCAATATCATCAACAAGAACTTCATCGTCAAAAAACACTTTAATCAACTAAAACACACGAAATAACATCATTTTTGAAAAAGAAAAAAACAAACTTGAAATGTTGCCGAACGTAATTGAATACTATTATGAAGGCAAATATTTGTATTATCAATACGAAATTCACCACAAAGTTTCTTTTCACGAATTAAGGATGATATTGGAAATGAACGAACAATTACATAATCATTGGCAGCTAGAAGAAAACGTTCACACATTACTGATGCATACAATCGTTCATTGGTTAATCTCGATTACTAATTAGTGTATCCATAGGGAGTCAAATCTATATTTTAAATCCAAACCCTCCGACATTGACAAAAATGCATCGGAAGGGGCTTTCAAAAATGATATACCTCTTGACTTGGCACATCGTTTTTCACTCGGAGAGAAAATCTTCGTATTACAGAATTTTACTGTAATCATTTGCTCGTATCCAACAAGCACGTGAAACAAGAATGTCAGAGTTTTTGAATTAAGCTGTTCTAAATTTATACCCACATGCGATTATCACCCATTGCTTTATGGCATCATGTTTAGTCAAAGAAATTCGAAATTCTTACACCTGATTTGCATCGTTTTCTTGAAGAACATACTTGCTGGATTAATAGGACGACCGTTAAATATTAATCGATAGTTTGTCATCATTAGAGCTCCTTCAGTTGGTAAAAGAGAATTTTGTTCAATAAAAAATTCATCTCTTCCATCGAGTAATAAATATGAACGAAGTGCAATTGATTCTTCATGCTCGAACAATTCCGGTATAGTTACAGAACGTGGTAATAATGGTTTAGGCATTGGTGCAACAGGTCGTGTTTCACGATAAACTTTCTCAAGAATTTCAATTTCAATTTGAATGGTTTCTAGAACGAAAAAAAGACAGAAAAACTTAAAAAAAGTATTTCAAATCTTTTTATACATACGATAAAGCTTTGTATGTAGACTATTTTTATGTCTTGTATTAACACCACTTTCATCAAACTTTGTCAACAAATTTTCTAACAAAACTAAGTACAAGATCGGTTACTTGATCATCATTAGTTAAATCAAATCCCTTTCCGCTATCTTGTGAACCAACAGTTGATGTTTCATCAGCATCTCGTACACTAAACATGAATTCAGTTTGTATTATGATTTAGCAAGCAAATACTTGAATGGATCATTTGTACTATGATGAAAATCACCTGTGACACTATCAGCATCGCCACTGGTAGCATGCGACACATGATTATATATTGATTGTCGAAAATGATATATCTAATGGAAGTTTCATATAAACCATTAATTGTATATAATGAATAGCTAATGCATAAAGTGTTTGCTTTTCAAGATCTTCAATTGAACGTTGTTCTTCAGATGTCTTCTGTGTATAAAGACGCATTTGTTCGGCGAGTATTTCTAAAGCTGTTTTTTCGTGAAGGACTGTTGTTCCATTATAATGAGAAGAATTTTCATTCGATGTCTAGAGAAAATAAAAGAAAATTATTGAAATGGAGAATTCATTGTTTCCTACCGATCCTTGTTGTGTAACTGTATCTGTGGATGAAGAATCCGTTACAATCGAAGTGTCACTGAAATTTTTTTGATTAGAATCTTCATGGGATAAATATAAATTTCGTGTTTGAAGTTGTACATCAGAATAAAACGACATTTCCCAAAATTGCATATTCGTCCAAACAGCATGACGTTGAATTTCGGTATAAATAAACTGTGTTGCTTCTTCACTTAATTTCTATAATAACACGATAAGTTCATGCAATAGTCATGGGTTTTAAAATCTTGTTATCAAAAATATGATGTTGTTTTTGAAAAATTGTGGATCCTTCAGCTTTTCATAGAACCTCGATTAGTAAAAAGAACACTATTAACGTTATGCTCATCGAACAGTAGCCTAGTCGACACCTTCTGAGTAGAATTTCACTTAACGCGGCGAAAATAAAACATTACATCAACGCGAAAAACATACCCGATGAAATGTGGTTGCTAACGCAAGCATCATGTAAGTAATACCATGTTCATCAATAGATGATGTCGCCTAAAAATATAGAATATATTTCTATGAGACATAATTTAGCAAAAGCAAATACTTCAAGAGCAGAATTCAGCAAATTGGCAATCGTTTCAAATTGTTGATTATTTAATCGTGGTTTATTGTGTTTTTTATATGACGTTAATTCATTACATAATGCAATTCGAGCATCTTCATGACTTTTAATTGAATAGAAGACAGCGCCACTTGTCTACTACATAAGAATATGCTTATTGCAGAAATGAAAATAAAATTCAACAAAACTTTTTTCCTTCGGCACTTTTATCACTCAATATGTAGCCAATACATTGTTTTAATACTTCTAAACGACGGGCTGATTGTGAAAAATCACTTAGTCCACTGAGCACATGTATCAGTTTGCCTAATTTTACGATACATGGTTAACTCGCTCGAGCTGAATACGGTCTAATAGAAAACAACAAAATTTTATAGTTAATTGAAATGTAATTAACATCTTCAGAATAATAAGTATTCAGATGTTCCACAATAGCCGGGCGAGTAGTGGGATCATCATATAGATTTAAAGACAACAACAACAACAACAAAATCTATCAAAACAAGTTGTCCTAATGATAAGCTTAAAGGGTGTTCCAATCAAAAGTAATATTCCTTTATGGAATTTGTCAAAGCATAATCGTCGAGCATAGCAATGTGTTTTTCGAACTAGCGAAAACGAAACCATTCATACCGACTATTTTGTTGCTTTTTAAGACCTTCTTTAATTGCTGCATTAATTAATTCTTTATCCAAATGTGGAAATTCCGGTAGATCATCTCACACACAACTAGCCTGTGCTGGTTGTGGTGCTTTTTGGACATACATTTGTTGTGGTGATGGATTTTCCTAAACAATGAAATGTGCGGTTTTTTACAACTGAAAACGAAATCATACATTTAATTAAAGTTGATGAGCTAATTTCTTAATATGTTCTAAAACATCTGTCGAATTATTATTCACTGTTGGATCATGTTGACGTTGTAACTGATCGTAGACGATTGCATAAACATCATAGAAAACATCACCCGGACGAAACGGTGGACCACGTTCTTCGATGAATTTATGAAACGACATTGAATTAAGTATGCGTAACATAAATTCTTGTCTGACTAATTGATGATGACCGAAAAACTTGCCTGAATAAAAGGTAAAACGTTGGTTTTTTTGAGAAATAAAAAGAATTTTTACTTTATGAAATGAAATCATTGGCTTGAGATTAATACGTGTAGTTAATAAGTATGAGCGATAACCAGCAAATAATTCAGCAAAAAATCGTGCGAATTTGTTTATCGTTATTTGATTCTTCTTTATATTTCGAATAATCAGCAAGAATTTGACTTCCGGCATGAAGTTTCAAATTTGTTCGCCCATTCAATGGAAATGCTAACTCAGCTGCATGAATATCAGATTTAAGAATCTAAATTAAAACAATTCATACAATAGAACTATTTCTAATTAAGAAATAATTACTTGAAACAATGATGATCAAATACGATTGTATGATCGTTCAGGGTGTGGGGGTCAGTTTAAGATTTTATGCTAAATGAACACTAGCACCATCCAAATCAATCAATAAGCCATCGAACTAGATTAAAATCGAAATAAAAAAACAACTCAAGAAAGAACGAATATCTACGTTACCTAATGCTTGTAATTTTTGATCTGAATGAACACCAATTAAAAAAAGTGTTGGTGCATGGAGTGCTTAAATTAAATCAAATGGAAGCACCGGAATAAATGTACAGCTATGAAAAATTAATACTATTAAATAGATCGACATATAATTATAGCAATATTTAAGTGGAAATAAAACAGATTCCAGAACTTTATAAGCCTCAGTTAATTTCTAGTGGCTTCTAGGGAAGAATAAAATTGTTATACCTGACAATACAGCACAAAATATTGTGGCAACATGATCAATGCCTAAAAGTGAATAAGAATTCGAAAATATGAGAAAAGAAAAAGTATTTTACCTAATTCTTTTAATAGATTATCTATAGATGGACCAGTATAACGTACTGTAGGACTGCTGCTGGTTGTATCACTTGTCGATCAGCAGCACCATTAAAAAACTGAAATGCATGTCCAACGATTTATTTCCAAGGAAAAAAGCATAAGCTTCTTTCTTGTTTTTATTAACCTCAACAAAACAAAACCTGGTGTTGGCACATTAACATTACCAAGGGTATTTCCAACAAGTGTTTCAACTCGAATATCTGACGATGGTTCGACATATATTGTATAAACAATACCAAGACAATTCTAAATAGTTTGAATAAACAATCATAACTTTGGATGTTACAGTTTTTTTTCTATATTTTCTACTTCAAACTTACCCTAAACCATTTTAAACAATCCAATTTTTACGGAAGTGGTCAACATTTTCATGCCTGTCTTTGTGTCTTTGGTAATCAACGCGCTGTATGATCAGCTTCATCACTACATGTATTATTTCTATTCAATAATTCATTCGTTATTGTTGTCGATGGTAAATGTGGTTGATGAAATGCTAAACAAGCACAATAATGTCTTAAACTATACAAGTCCCTTAGAATTGACATATAAACAATGTTCGTAATTCATGTTTTGACGTTAATACCTATCCTTGTGGGCTGCTTCAACACGAAATGAACACCGTCCATTGTTATGAACTTCGAAGGAGAGGAAAAATATAATTCATTAGATGGAACGCTATTATATAATTAAAACGAACGTGATATTGAAGATGTCGCTAATAACTGAAGCAAACATGTACTGAGATAACTAACGTAAACAGGATGTATGTATGTTGATTGAAACCTTCTCTTTCTCCGCGTCATACCCCACCCACCCTTTCTTTGTGGCAAAAACCATTCGCTTATCTTGTTTGAAAAATCTCATCATTGCATATTAAATATTAACAACACTGACAAATTAGTTTACAAATGATGTGACATGTTTCAATTGTACTAAAATAAAATCTCTAATTACATAGGAACCATTAGTTAGTTCACACAACTTTTATTCATATTTTCCTTCTTTGTAAATACTAACCTTGTATTATTCATTTGAATAAAAAAATGACTGGCCAAATTGTCGATTATATTCTATATACGTATATAATGCGCATTATCACACTAATAAATTCTTATAACGTGAAAATAAAAAGAATGTTGATGATGCTCTCATTGTTGAAGAATGTTCAATATAGAATTAGATTATTGAAAAGAAGATTCTAAAGTAAATATTAAAATCTTAGCATAACAATGTGAAAGTTGTCGATGGTCAACATCTATTGAGTATTTGGAATGAAAACGTTTTCAGACATGCTCATGGATCGTTTTCTTTTAAAATAATGACATTTGTCTCGAAGACATTTTCCCTACTCTTTCAGAATCTGTTCCGAAGAATTTTTTTCTAAATTCCATCTTTCTAGGTTAAAATTTAATATTCGAACTATTATCTGTGCTGTACATCGTATTGCGTATTATTTCATTATTCAAATTTCCGCTTTATACACGACATGAAAGTAGATATCAATCGTTCCTCGGTAATTTTCACACCAAGATCATGTTCTATATTTTAGTTGTTCTTTTCTTTCATTCTTCTTTTCAATATATGTCATTTCCAGAGATGACTACAGAGCAGAACGTGCACCTGCTTTGTCTCTCAGCAAGACAGAATAGAGCGCATAAACTAGTTCTGCCTTATTATATGTTTTCTAAAGATTTTGCTTTGGTATCTATTGTCATTGGTTGCATTGAATCTGTACTTTCAGTTGGGAGTATCACTACTCAAATGACGAAACACGTTTCTTTTATTGCCATGTTTCAAACACATTTTTTCCATAATCTCTGTGCTTGTCAAAAACAAAATGTCTAATTATTTTTCTTATTTCGTCCGTAATTATTAAACGTGAATCCAATATTCAAGAATAGATTTGTGAAATTTGAAAAAATTATGAAAACCAAAAAACAGGAAGAAATGAAGATATATTCTACTGTACAATATGTCGACTTTTGTACCAAAGTTAAGATAGCAGAAACATCTGATTATATTCCAAAGGTTTATTGCACAATATTTCTCAGTTGAATCTTCGAGCTTTCTGTACACGTGTCAGTATCTGATTTCGTTTCAAGAAATACGAACGAGCTTTTAGATTCGTGTTCCTAGGAACCCTGGATCCATACTACACTCTAAAAAAAAATAGATATTTGCAAAAAACGACCAAGATAGGTTTCGCAGCGTTCGAAAGTCAACTTGGGTTTCCGAAAATGCATATTTTCTTTTTTTTTGTTTAGTCTGACGCAAAAGTGTACAAGTATATCTAAATAGCTGAACGTATTCGAAACTACATAAAAAGCATTATAAAATTCATTTGTAGTTGTGTTCTAAAGAATAAAATTCCCAGAATTATAAATATTGAATTCCCTAGCTTTGACCACTGTTCGAAAGATGTATGAATGTTACTCGAAAATCGACAGAGATATTGCGAAATAAATCTTGATCCTATCATAAAGAGTTCCTATTGAAGTGATTCTAATATAACAACTGGAACATCTTGTAGATCGAAAACGTCTTTCGCCATCATTGTCCTTTATTATAAGATAACTCACAAGTTTATAAATGTATCTTTTAATCGAAAACTAAAGACCATATCACGCTTGTCTTGCACCTCAGTACGGCGGAGGTTGACTGCAGCGCAAGAGAGAAAAGTTGTTCTGTATTCATATTTGGTTGCTCTGTTGTATCCACGTGATAAAATCTCTCGCAACGATGAGCACCGACGCATATATATGACATTACACTTCTATTCACAATGCATATATTTCAGTCTCTCCTCAGAATCGATCATAAGACTATTGTCAATGCTTTTTTTGCGATAAAAACGTTTTAACACTATATCTATAGTTGAATTGTATTGTACCAAAAAAGTATAAGCCAATTGAAAGAACTATGTCTTCGAACAAAATTTCAATTTTTTGTATCAACTGTAAAACAGATATTACACGATTAAAATTCAATTGGCTCATATACAGAAAAATGCTGTTCTTTCTTTTTCTTTATGTCATTCTTCTATTTCCGTTCCAATGAACACAAAGAAGTCCCCCTTTGTACATACAAAGTTGACGGAAAGAAAAAACGGGAGCCAATGACTAATCATCGAATTGGACTGTGCAGCTATTTTTCACTTTTTATGAATAAGCTCATCTATTCTATTTTATCATGAGATAAGTCATTAGAAGAAAATAATCAACATATATAGGTTGGTCTTTGGTAAAAGCGCCATAGATATAACAAAAGATGAATCGATCTAATGTTCATCTTCTGGATCTGCCGAATGAAATATTACTTACTATTTTGAGAAAATTGAATAATATAGATGTTCTTTATTCATTATTGGACATTAATAATGGACGACTTGACATCATCGCGCAAGAAAAGACGTTCACTAATATTCTCAATTTCGTACATATTGATGAAATTTCTTTAATTGATCGCTTCTGCATGTACATATTACCAAGAATTAATCATAATATCAAATATTTCATTCTTGAACCAAATTTCATGGAACGTATTCTTCTTGCTGCCGTTTATCCAAATCTAACTGAACTTAAACTCTTAAATTTCGAACAACAAATTGCTTCAAAATATTTTACAGGTAAACACTTAACACATGTACTTCATGATTTAGAAAAAATGTTAGATAGAATGGCCTATTGAAAATTTCGTTGTTTTTTCTTTAGATGAATCATCGCTGCGATCTGTTTTTCAACAACAAATTACAAGTCTTATTCTTGTTACTAATGATAAGAGCGCAAGAGTAGGTTCATCGAAAGAGTATACAAGAAATGTATATGCGTACATTTTGAATTTCTTCAAAAAATTAACACATCTGAATATTATTGGACCATATGTTATGTTATGTCCAGGTTTATCACTTCGTGATTTACCGTCGACTACTTTTTATTCTTCAATTTTGACTCATTTATGTATCATAGTAGAAAATTTTGATGATTGTCTTTATTTACTTGATGGTCGACTCAAGCAATTGACGACATTTAATGTTAATGTTTATTCCATAGACACTTCGTCAACAATTGTTCACAACACGGTAAATTTTCATAGATGATTATGAGACAGATAATTACTACTTCACTACATTTTTGCTTTAATGCTATACGAACAACGAAAATTATCAGATAAGTACTGATGAATAAGTGATTGGCATTGAATTTGTACGTACTAAGAATTTGGATTGATCAAAAAATTGAAATTTAATGGTAGAAATAATCATCGTAACATGATTATAAACATTGAATAGAATGAATTCTTTTCTATAGGAACAACCTAATATTCGACTACCATGAACTTGGAAATATAAAGTAACCTACTAGAAAATAGAAAGACAGCCACATCTAGTTATCAACATTGCTGACGATGTGGAAAAACAATTTTCCTCATACGTTCGTATTACCTGTAGAACGTAACCTAGACAGAATGTATATTTCGAAGAAAACAAAGTTGAGTAGAAAATATGACTACCATGACAAGCCATGATGCTTATGATTTAGTCTTTTAGATCAATGAAGAAATTTTTCTTTTTCTTTTCTCTAGGACATGTTACCTAATCTGAAATGTTTCTCATTAAAATCTTACTTTCGAAATCAACAATATGAAAAAATACCATCGCTTCTTCGTCGTATGCCTTATCTGGAACATTTAACTTTATATCTTTCTATAAAAGGTCGAAATAGAATCATCGATGGTACTTGTGTTCAAGATGATATTCTTGTTCATGTGCCACAACTTCATTCATTCACTTTCTATATTAGTACTTATATTGACATTGGAGACTTATCTCATAATTTATCTCATGAACATATCCAGCAAACATTGATAAATATCGGACAACAAAATGCGACTTCTATCATCAATAATCTTGGTACATACATAGTTGAATGTTCAATTTTCTCCCTGCCTTTCTCATTTGATCATCTGCTATATCTTGGCAATATATTTCCAAATATTGTATTCAACTATGTTACATATTTACTTGTGCAAGATAGAGATGGATTTAAACATGAATTCTTCGTTCGAATCGCCCGATCGTTTCCATTACTTAAGTATTTTCGTATTTACAATATTAAACCGCAGGTATCAACTGATCCTACATTATCATCTGACCATAGTCAATCATATTCAATGATTGAATATCCGCATCTTATGTCACTTGATGTGGCCTATAGCAATCAATGTTATCTTGAACAATTTCTGAATGAAACAAAGGCATGTGTACCGTGTCTAACCGAATTGGCAGTGTCTCATTATGACTTAAAGATTGTGACAAACAACTTTACAAGAGAAGAAACACGACGGAATTGTGCTAAAGTGAAACAATTAGTTCCTATTCAACCATTGGATAATTCGCAAGATTTCTATCATTATTTTCCTTCGTTATAAATAACGTTATATTCTTGTTTTGTTTGATTGATTCAATAAAATGAAAAAAATGATAACGGTTGCGATTAGGCTAATGACATTTCTAAAAAAAGCTAAAAGAAAATATAGATTTTCGATTATTGTTTCTTATTTTGTGTATGAAAAAGCATTACATTTCATTCTAATACTTACACATCTGAAAATATCGGTCAAATTTTCAAAGATTTTGAGTTTGTGTTTATAGGAAAAAAATGTACTGCTGAAATACAGAAGCACTAACCGTAAGAAGTATGATAAGTTCATGAAGAATTGATGAGTGATTGTCTGAAAAGTTAGGACAACTCATTTACAGTCGATGAAAATTTGAAAATTCCCGCTTCAATTTTTTGTCTTCTATTGTATTCCGAACACCCTGTCAACACATTCTGATCTCCCTGCTTTTATAAGCGAGTAGATCTGTTGGAGAAACATCGACTTTAATTTCTAGATCATCAATGGCACGCCATTCAGTATAATTTCCTTGTAGATTATGTATTAAGTAAGATAATGTATCGAGCAGAGCTCCGTGTGGGACGTCCCATGGGACGGGATGGGACGAACATTTTTAGAAAATTTTAAGCAGACAAGAAAGAATCAAAATCTCTTTCGATATGATTCTATGATATGCATACTATCTTTATCCGTTAAAATTAAGATCGTTGTCTTAGACGACTTTTAAAAGCTTATATTCGTTTTTTAAAAATATTTTTGGTAAATTGAACAACATATACCGAAAATGTTTAAAAAAATATGAATAAAATTTGAAAGCGGTCACTTACGTCAATGAATATAATTGTAATGGATAAAGATAGTAAGAATATACTAGAATCACATCGAAAGAGAATTCGATTCTTTCTTGTCTGCTTAAAATTGTCTAAAAATGTTCGTCCGATCCCGTCCCACGCGGAGCTCTGGTATCGAGTGTAACATGCTCCAAAGCAATCCTAACGATATCAATGATAACACCTAAGTAGAATTCATTATTTTCTTTATATTTGCAGATGTTTACGACTGAACCTATACCATAGGATTCGATGTATCCACCTAATGTATAAAAAGATGCTAATAAATAGTTCCATTGTTTGTTATCAATAGTTTCGAGTGATTTCCAATCGATAGTGTTCACACTGTCGAAAACTAACTGTGTAGCCATCAGTTGTCATGATGATTTTCGCGACATTATTGTACCATAAATATAGATTAATTCAGCCACTATCTCAGGTGTAGTTGATGTGTAACTATCACTAATAGAAAATAAAAATTCATGTATTAAATTGTTAATCATTGAATTTGGTATGCTATTCTCAGTTTCTAGTGCAGATGGACGCGTAAAATTTTCAATGCAAGTAAAATCGTTGCTCTATTTTGACTATTTCGATATAGGTATAATAATTCTTCAATGAAATCACTAGTTCCACATACACATCGAGCATGTTCATGCAAATGAACACAGCGAAGTAAAAGTGTGAACCATTGATTTGTATAAAGTTCGATTTGAAATTTCGATGATGAGCATCAAGTTGAGCATGCTGATGTTTTATCTTTTTCTGCATACAAGAACCATCCGATAGAACAATTCATCAACGAATGATTTCTACACTCGGCAATCTTGTCTTCGCTATCAATGCTTAATGTTTGTTTCAATTGTCTCAAGCCTTTCAACTCATTTAAAACTAATGTATTAAAGATAAAATCTCGTTCTTGTGCTAATTCTGACCCTTGACTGTTTTGACATGATTTCAACACATAAAGTCAAAATCAATTGTATGCAATTAATTTCCTATGAAATGAATCGATTGGATCTCGTTGTTCGATGAAACTGACATAAGTGTTGAATAATGTTTGAATCATTTGATTATGATATAGAAGATGAATGTCAGCGGATTTATACGATAGATTGAGTAAGTAAAACAAAATTTGTGGTAAAATGGATGAATCGATCGTTTCGTTTGGTTTGATTTTCTTCTTCTTTTTTATTTTCTTTATGTAACCTATGTAACTAGTAATGATAAAATATCAAACACACAACACAACACACAACACAACACACAACACAACACACAACACACACAACACACAACACAGACATCCAGACCAGTTATGGATTTTGCCTTGCTGCATCTAAAATAAAATTCATATTCAAAAATTGGACAGATGTTTTAATTTTTTACTTCGTCTTCTGTACAGTTCGAACAGATCTTTATTGTAATTGTGTTGTATCTTCGATAACTGGTCCACTTCGTTTTTTAATGTTTCTATATAGAGTAAGTGGGGGTAAGTGTAAAATGAAAAATAGTGTGC
>OENM01002786.1:0-10628 GCA_900239745.1 Rotaria magnacalcarata
ATTCACTCTTTGTCACTCATACAGAAGCTAAACTGAATACATTAGGTCATATATTTGATTATAGTATCAATGATACAAGTCTTAATCGTATTTGGTGTGCCGATTTACAGCGTCGTCCAATTTCATCGGCATGTTACTAATGTTATTCTTCGATCAACAAGAAGAAAAAAACATTTTGCTTTTTATCATTATTTTTTGCTTATTCATTCATCCGGTTAAGTTTCTTTTTAATTTCTTTATTTCTTTAATATATTTACTTAAACTTTCATTTATAATAAGTACGGTCAGTTTAGATAACAGAAATTTTTGTTGAAAATGGCATCCAACTTCTTCGTCACATCATGTCTAATCTTTTCATTGTTTTTTGGGCTTGTCAATCTACTACATTTGGATGAACGTTATGGACAAGATGAGCATGGCTTAAATCCCGTCGATCAGTCTATAAATGAAAAAAACTACTGTCAACGTCAAATGAGTCTACAAGAAATCATGAATTTATTAAAACGTTATCCATGTGCATTCATCGAAAATGAAATCGAAAAAAATCGTCGTATACGACGTGATTCAAATGCTGGCAATCTAGATATTCATGCCTTACAAACAACAATCAATGATCATCGTACAATGATCAATTATTTGATTAATAATTCGATGAACGCAACCTATGTTACCAATGCAATTAGTTCACATCATTCCAACACTGGCCCAATACTAACAACCTGGCGAGAACTAATCGATGCCTTTGTTATTACTCTATGCATGGGATTCTTCATTTATTTGTTAATGTGTCATGCAGCTTGCAGTCCATGTGATCGTTGTCTTTCATTTATTTTTAAACGTACAATTACGCGTCTCAAAGAACAATAATTACCACCACTAGCACCAGCATCAATAACACCAACACCAACACCAACACAACGTATCATCACACCAGATTCAATGCGTCAAACACCAAATCGACCACCAGCACCAACTGCAACGATCATTGGTGATTCTATTCGTTTTAATAATGGATATATGTCAGATTGATCTTGACCTACAAAGAATCCAAATAAAAACAAAAACTTTGAACTACATTTTATTTCATTTCATTTTCATGCAAGTTTTTCCATTACAATTTCAGTTTTTAAGGAATAAAAATAAAAAAGGTTTTGCTTCATTCAATATTTCAGATATTTTTATTTCTAATGCCGATTATTAACAGAAGCAATTTTAAGAAATCGAAATAAACAAAACGAATTAAGCACCTTTCCTCAATTTCAAGCTCGTAATCAATATGAATTATATCTTGTGAATCGAACAGCGGACACTGATGCACTACATCATCTCATTCAACTAGCACAAAACATTGAATATTTTACTATCGATACAGAAGCTGATCTTCATCCAAAACAGTCATCTTTAATACAAGTTGAATTTATTAGTCAACATATATCAACAATTATCCTCGTTGAAGTATGCCGTTTACCAACAGATCAACAGCAATTGAAGTTTTGCTTGATCAAATCAATCTTCAAATATATCTTCCAAGAAAAAAAACACAATTTATATCTGGGGAGATCCCATCAAAGAATTATCTACATTTGTTACCTATGGTCTTTTTACATCTGATGAATTTCAAATAGAAAAGCTGGTCAATATGCAACATAAATTTAAAAAATGGTTTCGTAGACAACATCAATTTGATCCAACGGGTGGTAATTTATGGGGTCTACAACCAGCATTCTTGCTACATATGGAGAATTTTTGGATAAAACCGAAACATTAAATATATGGAGTCGTGGTCTTGGTCAACCAAATCAATATAATAATGCAAAAATTCAATCAATGATCTGCTATGCAGTCAACGATTGTTTAGCGGTTACAAAACTTGTTCATACAATTTTTTGCTTTTTTTATTTAATTAAAAAATAAATATATGATTCAACAATGATTCTCATCATTTCAGATACATATAGCGATCTACATAAGAGAAGAAAATCACTATGGATGATACACAATCTCGACTTCCATCGTCGAAGAAACATTACTTGAATACCATCGTATTACATCCTTTTCAACCTTCGAAATCTTATTGTTTCTATAAAATGAATTGTTTAACATCTGCTCATCTAATTATATATCTTATTGGTGTAGCTAAGAAAACGACCAGATTTTCAATTTACATTGAACGATCTAGTGAGCAAGGACAAGTCAATTTAATTGCAATTGAATTAATACGGATAGATCAACTTGAATCGACTATTTTATTATTTGAATTATCACTTCAACCAGAACAAGCTACACCCTTATTCTATTTGATACAGCTTTTATTAATGTATATTTTTCATCCAAAGAAAAAATGTTGTATATGGAATAATGATCATTGGAAAAGTCTTCAAGCATTTGTTCATTGTGCATATCTTACAGAAGAAATGTTAGGACACATCAATGTCCTTGAATTACAAAATCATTTTAAAATATAGTATAATAAAAGAATTAAACATCACAAAAATTGTTATGTTTCACGATGGTACGAAGATGATTCATCTTTTTGTACTTGTCCATATCATCCCTATAAACATGTTAATAATAAATGGACTATATAAACAGCAATGATCTATATTTTCAATGAATCAATAGATGAATTCCATGACACTCATATAGATACTCAACAGGATATAAAAAATTCTATCGTTAATTGTTTAGCAATAACTAAATTATTGATGATTATAGAACTCAATTGGACACTTAAACAATTACAACAATACAAAAATTTTCATCACGGTATAATAATTGGATAAAATTTCAATCATTTTTTCATTTATCCTATTTAGAATAATCTACGTCATGGTGGTCTAGCTCACTTTAATTGTTTCATGCATTTTTCTTTTTTCTTCATATATAAATATATATAGCTTCAATAATATAAGAGAAAAATAGTTAGAATGTTTAGTTTATTCTGAGTTCTAGGTATTACTTTGAAACGTTCAATCAGCAAATGACCGATCAAGGTGACAATGATTTCGATCGATTCGATGATGTTTTTCACCAATATGGTGATGATGTCGATGAAGATCGAGATAAAACAGCTGATTTCGATCAAATCTATGTGAACATGGACAAAGGCAATAATGATGATGATCATGATGAAATCGATGATTTCATTGCAGCACAATTATTCGATTTGGAGAATAATCCTGTCATTGAAATTCAAACAGAAGAAGAATATCTATCACAAAAATTAAGTCAACTATCAGCTTCTGGAAAAACAAAAGACAAGTCTTCGAATGAGTTAACAACAACCGCAAAGAAACTACCAGCAATAAAACCATCAGCAGCAACAGCAACAACAACCTTTGTCGCAACATTATTATCATCATCATCAAGATCAACAAGAAAGAAGCTGAGAACAAATGAACAAGGAAATGAAGGAGAAAAAGAAGCAGGCAAAGAAGGAGAAGAAGAAGATGAAAATAAAAATGAAGATTTAGATGACAAAGAAAAAAAAGTATTAGGTTTAAAAATGCCAAAGTATTTATCAACTGCTTATCGTGCTTTCGAAGAAACAATAAGTCCTGTACTTAAGAAGTATGGTAATTCTATGAATATTGAAGATGCACGAACCATGGCTGCCATCATCGATAATCTTGAATGTGTTGATGTTGATAGATCATTATGGATGATTTATTTACAGTCTGGTACAGGTGAATTACAAAGCGAACAATGTATTATAACAGCAGTCAACTCATCAGTTATAGTATCAAATTTACAAATTTGGCCGGCAGAAGTAAAAGCAAAAATGATTAAACATGGACATACAACAACGACGAATCCAAATGATATTGATCATGAATCTTGTGTCGATTATGTTCATCGAGTTTTAATTAAATATCAAAATCTAAGAGCTTATTATGAAACTAAACTACAAGATATTAAGCAGCGTCTAAGTTATTGTTTAACCGATGAAATCGAACAAGTCCTCATGAAATTCGTTCAACAACATGGCATGACATTATATCGAGTACCAATCGAAGGACTCATTGCTGCTGTTGAATATGATTATAAAGATCGATTAATTCAATCGGAATTCTATCTAGAAAATTATAGTGAACATCAAAGACAAGTATTTGAAAATCTTTATAAATCAAAACGTGAACGTGAAACAACTAAACTTGATGTAGCTGTGTTGAAACAACGTATTGCTCATAATCGTCTACCAAAATCATTTGATTCATTACAAATACCAGAACCAATTACATTAGGATCTATTCATGATACAAAAACTCGTCAACGTCTAAGTGATCGATGTGAGAAAATTTTACAACGAACTCGATCTGATATGATATTAATTTATATTGCAGCAGCCGAAGCTAAAATGAATGAATGGAAAGATAAATTTGATACGGATTTAGCTGAAATGAAAGAATATCTAGTTCGTGGTGCGTCACATAAAAAATTACATCGTGCAATGGTCGATATTTTATATCGACGTTTTAGAAATCTAGATGAACGTCTTATGTGTCTCTACAAATTGAACCTTCGTTTTTTCGACATAGCTCCGACGGTCAAGAACTAGATTTGGTTCATCGTTGGAGCAGTTTTATTGACAAATCAAAAATTCGTTTTTCAACAACACTCTATCATGATTCGCATCAACATAATCTATCATCGAAACAAATGGAATTTCTTCATTGTGGATCTAGTTATGTTTCACCACGTCAACTACATATTCTATCTGGATCTTCATCAACCATGAATGAAATTCTTACAAAACAAATGGCACCACTTCAACGAGAACTTACACGAGTTTTTACTAAATATCCAGTTGATTTATCTCGTCGAATGAATTTTGAAAAAGAAATTCAAATCTAGTTCGTGCATCATTCGATCAATCGATTCCTTCGACATTAGAAGAACGTATATTATATGAAAAACAATTAATCAAATCTATAAGATATCAATTAAATAAAGGTCAATTGATTCTACGTCGGACAGTTGATAATTATAATACTTATTATTTAGGTTCATTGAATGAATTTCAAAAGAAATCCGACGATTTTGTTCAACATTCAACATCTTATGAATTTATCGGTATGTTAGACGGTATTAATACAGAACAACAACAACCAGATGAAATTATCGATTCAATTAATTCTCAATTTGAAACATTACAACAAAAACGATTGATCAATAATGATTATCGAACAAAGTTTATTATTAGCAAAAAATCAACCACCAAACTTCCTCATCTTTATTTTCTACCAGAAACAAATGAAGATATTGAAATGACAGTTCAACCTAAATTTTCATCTTATCAATATTCTCCGATATAAAAATTAGCACAATATCTTGATGAACTTCTACGACCTTTATTCAATAATTTATCTGTATCGACGAGATTTCTTAATAGTGATGATTTCATCTATAAACTTCGATATTTTGCTATAAAATTAGATTCACTATTACCAAAAACACAATTTGTAACATTTAAAATTCATGATCTATATGATAATGTAACACATGCAGGTCTTCTTCAAGCCTTGTATGCATTTCATGCACATTCACTTGTTAGTACTCGTCATAAACGATTATCAAATGATGCTATTCATGAATTAACTGCAATAGTCTTACGAAATAATTTCTTTTCATATGATGATAAAATTTATCGATTTACCAAAGGTTGTCCATTAAATTTACAATTAACAGATCTATTAGGTGATATCTATTTGTATGATTGGCAATTTCCTCTTGTTCGACAATTGCGTTTGAATGATTTATTTTATGGTCGATATCATAATATAGGTTTAATGACATGGTATGGACCGATCGAACAATTACAAACAATTCTCGATGAACTCGAACAATTATTACCATCAGGTGCTCAATTGACATCATTTATTGCTACAACTGTTCATTTTATGGATTGTCTCATCGATAATCGATGAGGTAATTTATTTACAAATGTTTATCATGATTCAACTGTTCAACCATTTCTATTACCATATATACCGGATCATGCACGATTATCACATCGAAAATGGTTTCGATATATATTCATACATGCCTTTCATTATTGTTGTTCATTTGAAGATTTCGAAGATGAACGAATCTATATCGATGCTATCTTTCTTGCCAATGGATATTCATTAGATTTTGTTGAATATCATTGGAGACAATTTCTTAAACGATTTAATTTCAGTCACGTAGAACTAACGGATCTGAATCGATACAAATATAGTTCATTACGTACAGAACTACTCAGTCGTATTATGGCACGAAAACGTGAACGAGAAGAAGAAAACCTATTAGAAACCAATCAGAAAATGATTCAATTACATTATCTATTTGATTGGGGTTCGAGATGTGAATTTAATGAAAAATTTCAACGACTTTGGTTAACAATACTCAATGAAGATCTTATCTTTAAACAATATGGATTAAAAATTCAACTCAATTCTAAACATTGTTATTCATCGAATATTCTTTTGGCTCGTTCAATAACATATTGATCAAATGAGAAAAGTCTATCCAGCAATTGCTATCAATTTATTCTAAAAAAATATACTTTATCTTATCTTAATGCTTCTATTATTGTAGTTTGATTTCTTCATAACTAATATATATATATATATATGAATAAAGTTTTTATTGTATCTGTAGAAGTATGTATGCAACTTTTCAAAAATTCCCTTTGATTTGTTTTAGATATTTAATTTACTCTTACTTCAAATGAATCAACTTCATATGAGCACGTCTTACGAGCATATTTCATTATCTGATATGATCACAACATTCCAACACGTTCTACTTTAACAATTATTATTCTTATCTCTTCCACTCTCTTCATCGTATATAATACATAGTTCTTCTACTTTAAATAATCATTTTAATTCATAGTGTTTGTCGAGTCACATCTCAAGTTTTCTGATTCGAAATTGTATTAATTATGAGTTTATTCTTTTAGATTTAAAACAAAAAATGATCAATCAATTATTATATTCATATCTACTATTCATCTTATATTTATTATTAATTATTCATTCTACTTGCAGTAATGATCAACTTACAACGTCTTTAAAAAGTGAATCCACACCCACACACTGGATAAATATGATTTTTGGTTCACTTGTATCAATATTAATTGGTATCTTAATATCTAGTTACATCAATCATTATCAATTGAGAGATATTAAAATTGCCATTCAATCGTCAAAAGAAGAATTATTAAATATGTATTCAAGAGATATTGAATCTAGAAAATCAAAAGAAGTGAAAGGTTTATCGAATTTTTTTATACCATTAACACCTTATAGATATGTTTACATTGACGAGACAACATCTCCTGTAATAGCCGAAGATTTGATTATTCAAGCTAAACGAACGAAAAAGTTCACAATTGTTCTTCATGGTGATATTTTATCAAAAGAACTATTTATTGAAATAGAATTAATACAAAAGTCCCAATCAATAATAACAAGAATCCAAATATTTAAGAATTCAGCTCCTGTCTATGATCGAATAAAAACAATTACTTTCAGTAATCATCGATGCATCGAATACTATTCAGACATGGGGCGATATCAATAAAAATTTATTCCATTATAAAGATTATGGTTTCTTTATCTACGACAAACTACAAACAGTTCGTCTAATTGATATACGACAAGATTTCAAATTATGGTATAATGCAACGTTTAGTCATAGTACGAATTGTGGTCAAATCATTGACTTCATCGATATCGATGGTCCATTATGTTCATGTTCTCATCGGCCCTACAAATCTTCAACAGATATTTGGTCATTATGGAAAGCAATAGCATATACATTCGATGAAAATCTTTATAAAACAAACAATAATATTCATGAATGTTTGACTATTGCGTAAATTTCAAAAGTTATCGAAGAGAAATGGACCCGGCAACAAACATTAGACTATATAAATTTCCATCACGTGAACAGTCAAGTAAATTATAATCTCTATGAAATAGTTTTTTTTATAAATAAATTTTTCAATTTTTTTTATAGATAATATGAAACAATATCGCAGTCACCATAAACATAAAACTATACAAATAATAAGTTTTCTTTCTTTTTTTGCATCGTAAATGAATAAACCATTTTAATCTATATAATTAATCATTTTCTGCTTTTTATATTCTAGATCTATAAATCTCGAGCCCTGAAGAGTACTATCTTTTAAAAGATACGGAACGCGTCGGCGAAATTAAACTCTGCATTTTATTTAATTCAAGCACAAATTTAAATATTTAATATAATATAATATTATTTTTCGACTTCGATCGATTACTGAAAGGTAAGAGTTGAGACTAGCAGATTGATTTGTCTTTTCGTTAAGAGATAGGTTAATCTGTTTTGAATTGATCCACCCACACCCACACCCCAACAATATAAACTTTTTCAATTAATATCACTCAACTAAAAGTGATACATTGTTTTACGGTTCTCGAAAATGTTCTGGTTGTTTTCTTAGCTGTTTTTTNTCACCATTTATTTATGAAAAGGTACAAGAACAAATATATATTCAAAGTAAAACTGAGAAAAAATTACAGAAGAATTATTCACTTCAGACGTCATCATTCTATGTATTTTATCAAGTATCACAATCAGTTACGGTAATAATTGCTGTTGTGTGGCAGCAGATAAACTTAGTCTAAAGGGGTAAAAGCGGATCTCGACATTCTCTATATCCTCACCATATCATGGACACAAAGGATCTGCCTTTCCCCCTTGATCTGGTCTCATTCTCTTCTTGGGTGAAAAAATGCTCTAAAAGTTGTATATTTATCTAAAAGAAACTACATAAATCACTATTGCGTTACTACTTTTAACTAATAACATATATTATTGGTGACATGTCATTCAATACAAATTTTTATTTATTTCAATACTTTAATTAATACGTAAAAATCAGATTAAACAGATAAGCGCAAGTTAAATTCTAAACATTTAATCATTGCTATGAATATACCTTCAAAAACCGATCTGATACTCTATTCAAATAAGTGTATGTTTTACGAAAATGATTTAACTGACATTAACAAAAGAATGAAAGACTATTTCCGACAGAGTTGAACTGCACATATCATTACACACACCGTACGCAATCGATATTCGTTTCATTTCGAAAGGTTGCGCACAAACTTTATTAAAATTTTCATAAGAGTAAAATTCTGTGGCGTATGCCAAGACATTTTGAGTATCCCTTCCCTGACTACGCCCCTGTGCTAAACACTTCAGATGTTTTTATTTTCCATCAATTATATAAATCGTTTGAAAAAATCAAAATAGTCTATCCATTATTCCCAATTACTATCAATTTTCTGTGTGACTTCTTCTAACGAAAGGCTTCAGTAAATAGCAAATACTAGTTTGATGTTCATTACAATACGGGTTTTTCAACTTTAGATAAATTAGCTAAGAATGTTCCCGATTCCAGGAGTATTCGCTTTTCCAGAATTGTTCTCGAATCCAGGTTTGGATGCGAGTGGACAATATTCGGAACAAGCACAAATACTCAATGAGCAAATAGATACACAAAACCGTGTGCAAATTATACTTGAATCGTTTCTGAGTGTATGCGCAGCACAGCCTGAAGCATTGACGAACACTCAATTTTTTGAAACAAAAGATTATGAACTATTGTCGTCGTTTGGATTTTTTTTATTTTCTTAACGCATTGCTTGATATGATGCCAATCATTCGTTGCATTAAAAATTATAAAATCCGGCAGTATCTTTTACCTGATATTTCCTCTGGTGTTACTGTTGCAATTATGCCAATTCCTCAAGGTAAAAGACAAAAAACTTATTATTTGATCGACGTGGAATTTGAGAGTCGAAGGTAGAATTTGAATGAACAATTTAGAGAGTTAAATCCAAGTCTTTTCAGCAGCATCGAAGCAATTTAGACCAACATTGAGATACTCTTGTACTCGGTAAAGGGTTTTCAAAAACTGTTTTTTACTAAAGGGTGTTGGGTGTGGGTGTGGGGTGTGTGAGGGCAAATGTTAGTCTTCTCTATACCCACACACCCACTCCCACACCCATTTCAATCCATCATTGATCAAGCATTAGGTATGATGAATATATCATCAATAGCAAAAGATAATATACGTGATGATTTACACCATGCAAGTATTCTTATCTACAAAATGCAAATTCTATCAATGTATCATTTATTATGGGCAACATATTGGCAGTCAGGTCTTGGTCAATTGATTAAACAAACACCGGAACAACAACAAATAAATTATGTAGTCTATTCAATGAATATTAGTTTTTGGTCTAAAGAAATTAAACAAATAATTACAACAATGGAGGAACAAAATATAGATACTTATACAAGTCCAATGAATTTAGTTTGTTATCATAAACAAGAACTTGAAAGACAATTAAGACAGATGAAAATTGACTTGAATGAAAAAGTCAATCATGTATCTGGTTATAATTTAAAGGTTGAACAATTATTACAAGATTATATTACTGAAAATTTACATGAATTTCGAAAGGAAATACAATATGAAATAAAAATTATTACATATGATTATCAAATAGAAGCTATCAAACAAGAATTTCATCGTCAAAACCCAAGTGAATATCAAGTATTTATGATTTTATTTATTGAAT
>OENM01002787.1:0-14157 GCA_900239745.1 Rotaria magnacalcarata
GAAAAAAAAATGACTTCACGTAACGCGTATTTGCTTCGCACCGCATCTCGTAGTCGAGTGAAACTCGGGTGCCATCTAGTTCATGATAGTTTATTAGATGTTCCAATTTCGCGAGATCATGTCATAGAGAAGCGGCGTTGGTCGTTTGGTTTAAACAAAAACGATGAATACAAAGTGGTTGTGAGCATCGAAGATCATGAATTGTATATTCGGATTTCATGATAATTGACTTCTACATTTTCTTGTTTCATATTACATAAATAAATCGGATGAAATATAAAGATCTTATAAGATTATTTTCTTCGAATGACTATTCCACTTGCTAACTGTTGGTCAAAAATGAACGTTCATTAAATACAAATTAGCATGTTTATAGTTCTTGAGAACAGAAATATTCTATGCAATCGTAGATAGCGATGGTCAGACAGACTTTGAGAACGAACAGAAGATTATACCAACATATTACAAACAAACACGAACGCTGATTGGACTAGATATAAGATTGAACGAAGAGCATTGTTGCTTGTTTGATAAATTCAAAACACCAGACATTGTAATCATCAAACCGAGCTATTGGCTCTCAATGAAAGAAAAACTTAGCTGTTAAGCGTTTCATTTTTTTCTTCACTGAGTACTAGATGAAAACATTCCTTCACTATCGATAAGCAGCATGACGTAGAACTGAAAACGAGTTAGGAAACAAATTTGCATTTATCTTTCATGTGGATAAAAACCCATAAAATATATTCTATATAAATAAATCAAATACGAAGTTGGAAAAGTTTCATAACTGAAAACTGTTAGGCTAACAAAACTTATTTCATGTTTTCGTTGGACACTAAATACTATTCTTTGCTGTTGCTTTAAAATTAAGATTTGTTTTGATGTAACCAGTTTAACCACTTTTTCCTAAAAATCAAAGTCATGTTTAAGAACATGAATTAAATTACCGATATGAATAGTTCCAAAAATAATTTTATTATTATTGATTTGTTACAAATCAATAGCACAGTGCTTTTGTACCGTATGGGCCAGGTTCAAGACGATAACTGAGTTATGCCATAATACTGTTACTGACGTTATCGTTATTTCATAACAACAAGTTCAATGACTTCGATACCTAGGATATTAACGGTACATCTTGAGAGTTGAAAAAGTTGAGTTCTTTTAGCGTATCCAATTCGATACCCAAGATGTCAAGTAAATGAGTCGGTGCATTTAATTCAAGAACAATTCTTACATAAGCTGCTCATTCAGGGTCGTCAGATTTTGTTTAATTCAACGTATGTTGTAAAGGAAAGAAGGATGTAACATCCTCAGTTTAGCCAGCTGAGGCACAACTATTAAAAATGTCGGGTGCCACAATAATTAGTTATGGCAAATAATAATATTGTGAAAGATAAGAATTGAGTGTAGCTAAAGATCCGCTAATTTATTTAACGACGAATAGAGAGGAAAAGAGAACTTGATAGGCAAGCAAATAGAAGAGATTGGGAGAGAAGTATGGTAGAATGATTGTAAGGAACAATCGAATTGAAAGAATATAATATGCATACTCAAAAAGATGATTCTTTTTGAAAAAGAATTAATAATAGATTCATAAACAAAGAAACAAAAACATTTTTGAAAAGAAATATATTTCAAACGTAGCTTCTCAAAAGTGATACTTTTTAAAAAAGATCAATAGCTACTTAATGATAGCATAGCTACTTTATGATTTCATAGTTACTTAATGAATCTTATAGCTACTGAATGAAAATCATAGCTACTGAATGAATCTCATAGCTACTCATTGGTTTCTTGTAACTACTGAATGATTTATTATAGCTACTATATGATTGCATAGCTACTTGATTATTGTACAGCTGCTTCCAACTTTACTATAATTATTCAAAGTTCACGTATTTATTAAGCATTCGTGTACCTCTTTAAAATTTCTACATCAACTTTAAAAAAGCCATCTCAACATTATAAACGAGAAACAAACCTTATTAATATGTTTTCACACATTTTTCCAAATACTCCTATAACGTACCTCTTCCTTTTTTATATGATAAATATCCGCAATATCACAAATATTTGAATATTCTTCTGAATCGAATACAGATTCACATTATGAATACAAATTGTTTTATTTGAATCTACCTGAAAAACAGTTAGGCGAAACTCAATAAAAAGCACAACATACAATCATAAGCATTTGAAAGTAATCAGAAATGTAATAAAAATTCAAATTTGAAGTATTTCAATTATTTGGTGTCAAATAACTATTAAAATCTTCACTTTTTCTTTCATACATCCCTTTCAGCCCCCGTGCTCCTTTATATCATTAATAATGTTGGTACCATAAATATTTGATTATTCTCATGAATTCTATATACATTTACATTGTGAATACAAAATGTTTTGTTTGAATTTTGCCGTATAAACAAAGTAATGATATTCATTCAGTAGCTATAGAATTCATTCAGTAGCTATGCAATTTGATTAAGTAGCTATATGATTCATTAGGTAGCTATAAGATTCATTCAGTAGCTATAGAATTCATTCAGCTGCTATACGAAAGCACTAAGTACTTATGTTTAAGAAAATGCAGCAGACTATATTTAAAAAAAGAGTATCTCTTTTGAGAATGAGCCATTTTTGCTTTCAGCTGTTTCAATATTCTAATTTTCGATATAGTAGGTAATTAGCGGCCCATTTAGTTACATTTTCATTTGATAAAATACTGAAAAGAATTCTAAATAGAACTAAATATAAATATTTCAGTTATCAGAAAGGAAATAAAGACCACTAGACTTTTACGCAAAGATTGTACAGTTAAAAATATAGATTGAAATGTGCATGTTCGAGTGTCTATAAGAAAAAGCTTTTATCAAGGAAAAAAACTAATTGATAAAAACACACTGAGAAGCAGACCAAATTAAAGGATATAAATGCGTAGAAAAAAACACGTTTGAACGATGTTTTAAAGTCGTATTTTAGGCTGAAAAAGCCCGTTGTCAATAAAAAAGAATGCATTTCAACGTGTTACATACACAAAAGCATGCGTTTGAGTGAGTTAGAGAGAGAAACCAATGCGATAAAACGATAAAATAGCATTTTCTTCTAAAAGTTCCCGTTGAAACACTGTTTCATACGATTTATTTTTTCGTGGGTATAGTTTAAATACACGACTCAACAGAAAGATGTGGTGGACGATTTTTGAAGTATACTGTATTATTCATTTCATTTTCATGCATCAACCATATCAGAAACGATCATAAAGTGTAGAACGAAAGACAAGAATCATCTTGGCGCATATTTTCATATTTGGTAAGCTGTAATTATTTCATTACTAGGAGAAATTTGCGTAATATATTTTCCTCCTCTTCTCTTCACCGACTGGTTATTACAGGTAATATTCGTTCCATGTACGTATGAATAAAAAAGCTCTGCGCCCACGTACCTTCTATTTAACTGACTTCATATTTTTTCGTTAGCGTAAAGAAGTTGAATAATAGATTTTTCTCCTTTTCTATTCATCGATTAATTACAAGTAATATTCTTGACATGTATGAATAAAAAATCTTTGCTTACGGACCCTTCTATCTGACTCCCTACTTATTTTTTCGCTACGATGAAAGTAAGGTGAGCCATGTACCATTGATCATCACCTACGGACTTGCCCAGTATTAATAAAATACCCTCCAAGCCATTCCAACCGTTGTTTGATTTGAGAATATTACGAATCGATAGAGCTGTTAATTCTGCACTTAAAGGACTCCACCTTGAAGTCATTTTGTTTTAAAAATATTTGATAAAATATTAAATGGCATTTTTATGAGTCTACTCCAAGGCACTCCAAATCTTCTAATAGTTTGGAGCGTATTTTACTAATACTCGGGCTTATCTAAAGACGATCTCTACATGAGTAATACTCCAGTAAAAGAGATAAAACGCTGCGTTCCTCATATTTTTGTTTAGCTTTTTATTTTCGTTTAGATTCATCGCTAGTGCTGGCACTCACTCTCTTCTACTTCAATAGTTCTTGGTCATTATTTACCGATAGGTATCATTATAACATTTATATTTAGTGTACGTAAGTCAAATGATATCTTTTCTTATCTGAGCTAGTTCTTCGGGTGAAATGCATGTTCCAAAATTCCATTGCACCTTTGTCATTGAGAGCACGCTAAGAAACGATGTCGTACCGAACTTTAAAATGTTCTGGAAAACTTGTGAAATTCTCAAGGATTTGTAACAAACCAAACCTTAACGATTATCCATTTTTTTGTGTCTAACCTTTTATTGCTCAACAGAACCTTTCTAGGTTGCGCAGGTTCTACAAGACTTTTTAAAATTCAGTAGGGCATCATTTTTTTAGGGTGCACCTGAGCACTCTAGTCAGCAAATTACAAGCAAGCTCGAAACAATGCAGCTAGCTCTTAGTTTTTTAAACTTCTTTCTAGAGTTCAGATTCGTGATTTGGATCTTACATCCCATGTTTTGTTACTGCAGTACAATTAACTTCAGAAGAATGTTGAACGTAAATTATTAATACTTGTTCTATTTTGAGCAGAAAGTATTCAAAAATATTCAAAAACAAATAACTCGTTTCAATACGATATCATCTTTCGTTCTATTAGTCATGACGTGATAGTGACTAATATGCTTTTTTTAATGTGTTCTTTTAAAATACAAGTAGGCCATGGTTTAAAGTATATTCGCATGACTGAATAGTATGAATGGTGTGAGTATGCTCATTCTAATTGCATGCCCACCTTTTCATGAATCAGTTCATATTTGATTGAAGTTTAATCTGAATTGTATTACTCGTTGGACACCCACCATAGACATTAATAAAAAGAGTAAGAAACAATAATAGAGTGTCATTGCATTAATTACAGAAATAGCAATGAACAAATTTTTGGCTTTCTTACTGTTTGCATTGGTAACAATAACCGATGGAATTATCTGTGTTTCAAATCTGGTGCCCGATCAAATTCGCCTGGCCTTTGCCGGTGATAATGGCGTGAGCGTCGGCTGGCACACATATGCTTGCCCGTTTAGTAGTAAGAATCCAAATCCAAACCCAACAGTCATATATGGTTTATCACCAAAAGCACTCTATTCTACTTCGATCAATGCAAATTCGAGCGCCTATGATACGCGAAATATTTTAAAGACATCATGGTTCTATAGTGTTGAACTTCCAAATCTCTATCCATCTACTGTCTATTATTATCAAATTCTTAGTTCGAGTTACGTATCAACGTCAGCCATTCTGTCTTTCATATCTGCTCCAGCTGTGGGTGATCAAAGTCGAACAGTCAATATTGCCACTTATGCAGATATGGGTGTCGATGGTTTGGTAGAAGACATTATCACTGGTAAACATCTTTTTGAGCGAGCATTAGGAGCTCTACAAAAAATCTTGTCATCGGTTGATTTCTTCTTACATCATGGTGATATATGTTATGCAGATGATCTTGTGTCAGGCGTTTTTAAAACATATGAAGAAGCTTTTGATTATTGTCAAACAATGATGACGAATATAACAAGCTCACGATTCTACATGACCACTGTTGGTAATCACGAGATAAATTGTACGAATGCTCCTATACTCAATGATTTATGCTCATCTGATCATAAAAATCAAATTCCCTATAGTAATCGATTTCATATGCCAAGCAAACAATCCGGTGGTTATTTGAATTCATGGTACTCATTTAACTATGGTTTTGTACATGTGATTTCACTCTCATGCGAATCGGATTTTCCTAATGCTCCTTCTGGCAATCTGATTGATACAATAACTCAAGTCAATTGGCTGAAAAACGATTTAACTGCTGTGAATCGGGTTGTTACTCCATGGGTTATTGTTCAATGTCACCGACCTTGGAAAGGATCAATACCACTAGATGATATTATTGAGGGTGGATTTATCAATTGTCCCTCATGTCAAGCAGCCTTCGAAAAAATTTTGGTCGAATATAATGTGGATATCTATCTCACCGGTCATGTGCATTGGTATGAACGAATTTGTCTAAATGGTACGTGTGATAATTTTCTTTCATTTGAATTTTTCCAAAAAAGAAACCAGAGAGATATTGCCAAATAAAAAGCAATAGATCCCTTCTGTCGAATAGGGGTGCATCAGCTCAAGCTCAAAAGTTCAGCTGAGCTGAGCGAAAAAGCTGTTCGAACGTTCATTTCGGTAGGAGCTGATTGATTTGAACAGCTCGTTCCAAAAGAGCTGATCTGATTGAACAGCTCTCTCTCTCTCTCAAGAACTGATTGATATTATGCCAAAAATACTATCCAAATCTGTCCATACACTTCAACGTTCGTCTTAAATTGTGTCTCATAAATGCTTTAAATACCATTTTCAGACAGCGCTGAAAACCCTTTAAGTATCACTTCTGAAAACATGATAGATAGTCAGAGTTGCTAATAGTAAGTAGCTCTCGAAAAATTGTATATGTTATTTAAAGTGAATTCAAAAGATTTTGGGTAGTATTTTTGGCATAATGCCAATCAGTTCTTGAGCGAGAGAGCTGTTCGATCAGATCAGCTCCTACCGAAATGAACTTTCGAACAGTTCCTTCGCTCAGAACTAGAGCTGAACTATTGCACCCCTACTGTCGAATGCAATTATAGATACACTGATAATAACGAGAAAAATTGTAATCTCAATCTTATAGGTACAATTAATACAACAAATTATGTCAATCCCAATGGTCCAGTTTATTTAACAAATGGTGTTATTGGTAATCCAGAAGGTAGCTCTATTTTGTACCAGAGATCATCTGATTCTTGCTTCCTCAGCACCCAACCAGGTTTTGGCATCCTTACGTTGTTGGATCCTTCTCATGCCATATTTACTTTCTACGGGAATTCGAACATGGCCATATTAGATCAGATTCATATCATAAAAAATCGATGAATCATTCATCTCTACCATGATTATTTACTTTGAAAAGGATAACTTTATCAATCATTATATTTGCTTCTACAACATTATAATTCGTTATATTATTCGTTTTTATTCGTGTTTTAATTACATATGCTAACTGTTATCAAATTTTCACGAGTAGAACATCAGTAGAAACAAGATTATGACAAAGAGATGCCTTTTGCTTTGTTCAGAATCATTTCATCGACTTTTTAATATCCAACACTGTAAAAACAATCCGCAGAATAATAAACGAAAAAAATGTTTTTGATGGGGTATTAAACAAAAAAGGAGTTTATGAATATGCAACGGGACACAAACCCTTTTTTCCGTATATAACGAATATAAGAAACGATTTTTCGGTTTATGATGTGGAAAAAGGGTTTATCATGTACTTCAAAACGGAAAAATGGTTTGTACCCCGTTGTAAATCCATAAACCCTTAGTTTTTACAGTGAAGAAACATCATAGTCGATTTTCCATGGTGCCAAAATGACATGGAGGGCGTGGGTGTGTGGCTTTGACTGTCTAATGGAAGTCAACACCCACACCTACACCCACATCCTAATAATATTGTGCACTAACAAAATTCACTATGTTCCTCATGCCTCGTATAGAAAAGATGTTGGTAATCTTTATATGCAAATAGAAAATTCTAGTTGACATTGTGACTCATGAATATGATGAAAAACAATTCGGATATAGCTTTTTGACGTGTATCAAATGGGATTTGTTTTTCATAATTTTATGCATCGTCAAGATTGAACTAGTTTCTATAAAAAAAAAGATCCGCATAAAACATCAGGATGTTTTCCTTAGCATTGTAAATTGAAGGTTGAACTAATAAAGAATAATTCACATTCAAAATGAAAAGAGCAAAATAAATGAATGAAATCTTAGAATTTTTTTCGTTCTTACCAAAAAGAGAAGAATAAACAATGAGGTGGACGAGGCATCAAATATAATGCCACTTGAGTTTTCATCTAGATGAAAAAACAAATCGAAGTTAGAAAGAATAGCAATGCACGAAATGGTGATGTTGGAATTTTTTGTTCGTTCCTTTGTTTACTGACTACTGTATTTTCAATTTTGAAACCAGGCGAAGTTTCTTGTTGTGTCAACGAGACAAAAAGCACTTAGATTATGTGTCGCCGAAAAATCGAGAAAAAAAAATAAAAGGTACCGACTATCGAAATAGAAACAATAATTTCTATATAAATAACAAAAATTCGTTCACAATTCTCGACTTCGATCAAGCAGCAATTCTTACACAATATGGGCGGAGCAAACCCCAAGCCAGCTATTCCAGAATCAACAGTCAGTGGTGCTTTAGGTAAAACAGCACTATCAAGTGCCATATCACCAAGACGCCGTATGATTCAAAACTATTTGGTTATTTGGGTCGATGGCAGCATCGACGAAACAAATGAAGATTGCCGAAACACTCTGGCACAACTACGCACAGTGGTAAGCGATGTGAATGTGTGCATGACACCAGAACAGTGTGTCGAATTTCTCAATGAAATTGATGATGGCAAAGCCTTCATAATTTCATCGGGAGCGTTGGGTCAGCACCTTGTTGCTGACATTCATGGCATGCCAACAGTGGATGCCATTTATATTTTTTGTGGCAACAAGGCGCGCCATGAGCCATGGGCGAAAGATTGGCCCAAGATTCGAGGTGTTTTCACCTCAATCAAACCAATATGCGAATCACTGAAAAAGGTCGCCCATGAGTGCGACCATGATTCGATTCCGATGAGCTTCGTTCCGAAGCAAATAGTGACAGAAGGAACAACAGCATCGGATGAACAAAATCATAATCAATTACCACCAACTTATATGTACTCGGTAATTTTCAAGGATATTATACTAGAGATCAATGACGCCGACTCTAAATCTATGAACGCCTTAGTGAAATTTTGTCGAGAAAAGAATATTCCTGAGCAAGAAATAAATGAATTTAGGCGTAACTACCACTCGAAATCAGCAGTCTGGTGGTATACAAAAGAGATTTTTCTCTACAGTATGCTTAATCGTGGATTAAGATCGCTTGATATGGAAGCGATGTCCAAATTAGGATTTTTCATTCGAAAACTTCATCTTCAATTAGAACAATTACACCAGGAGCAGTTGGCAAGTTTTAAGAAATCTTTTATCGTCTACCGTGGTCAGGGGCTCAGGCAACAAGACTTTCAGAATCTAAGTGATTCAAAAGGCGGACTCCTTTCGTTTAACAACTTTTTATCAACAAGTAAGAAAGAAGAAGTGGCCACATCATTTGTTCAAGACGCCCTAGTGAGAAATCCAGATATTGTGGGTGTTGTGTTTATTATGACAATAGATCCAAGTAAAATATCAACTTCAATCACACCGTTTGCAATGATTGATGAACACAGTGCTCTTCCACAAGAACAAGAAATTCTATTTACAATGCACAGTGTTTTTCGTATTGTTGAAATTACACCGATGCCTAGTAATAGTCGTCTTTGGGAAGTACAATTGACTATTACTGACGAGAGTGATCCACAACTTTCTACTCTTACCAATCGCATCAAAGAGGAGGTTCGAGGTTCGACTGGATTGCATCGAATGGGTAAATTGATGCTCAAAGTGGGCGATTTCGATCAGGCTGAGGAACTCTACAATGAACTACTTAAGGGTGCTCCTGATGATAGAGAGAGGGCATTTATCTATCACCAGCTTGGATGGTTGAAAGTCGATCAAGGAGAATACAAAGCTGCAGTTAAATTCTACGAAAAATCACTCGAAATCAAGCGGAAAACTCTTCCAGGAGATGATGCTTCATTAGGGCCTACTTATAATAACATCGGTCAAGTGTATAACGACATGGGCGAATACTCGAAAGCACTGGAATATTATGAAAAGGATCTCGAAATAACGAAAAACGCTCTCCCTGCAACTCATCCCGATTTGGCTACTTCCTACAACAACATCGGTCAAGTGTATAATAACATGGGTGAATATTCGAAAGCACTGGAATATTACGAAAAATCGCATAAAATCTTTGAAATATCTCTGCCTCCGACTCATCCCAGTTTCGCTAGTTCCTACAGCAACATTGGTGGAGTGNGATTTTTAGTACTAACTTCAAGTATAATTAATAATTGATCAATTGAACGGGATGCATCTTCAACAAATGCAAAACGTTTTACTGTACACGGTTGGAAACAATATTTTTCCAGGGGGGTAACTGTATGATTCGAAGTAGGAGATATGATGAATTTTATACCAAATGAAAGCCCGTGAAAAATGGGATTTAGCGATGCTAAATAATATGACTTTGAAGAACTTTCATATATCAGACTCTCGAAAGTTACAACTTTTCACCTATATAAGACACGAGAAAACTAGTTTATCAGGTAATGCTCGAACAAAAGGTGTTACAAAATAGTTTATTTTTCATTCCTTAATGAATACAATCAATATTCTGTGTGACGACCGTTCGCATTTTTTACTGCACGAAGTCGAGATGGATACGAACATAGAAGAGTTTCAAATAATTCAGTATCTTCTTCCATGTTAGTTAGGACATTTTCAATATGCATTTTAAGTGTCCTCTTGATATCGATTATATTCAGTTTCTGATAGTATTTTTGTTTCCACTTCATCTTTGATTATTGATCCGATACATTCTGCCACATTAAGATCAGATGAATTTCCTGGCCAGATATCATTACCTCAAAATTTAACATCATTGTCTTGAAGCAAATGTTGCGTTTTATTTGCTCGCATACATGGTGCTCTATCATGAACAAATATAATTTCATCAGGATCAATAACATTATCTTCATTTTTTAAGAAGGGAAATACATTTTGAGTTAAAATAATATCACGAAAGTATTCACCAGCTCAAGATTCACCTTTATCTTTGATAATCCAAAGTAATCTTTTGCAAGTAAACATTATAAAAATTCCAATGCATGATTGATTTTTTACCATTTCGCAATACCTTTGGTCTTCTTCAATGTCTTCAATACTCTTCGCCCAAATTCGATCATTCTGATAATTTGGTCTACGGACAGTCCAATCTTTTAGCCAGTCGCACAACCATAAGCGATCTGATATATGAGTTTCAGATTTTAACGGTTTTGGAATAACATGAAATGGTTTTAATCCTTCTTCGAGTGACATATTCCTTTTGCTTTTCTGCAATCTCCTTCGTCACAACAGAACAGTTTTTTCTCTGTTGGCCACTTGCTTTACGAATGATCTCTTGACTAGCTTCCGATAGTTTAAGTTTAGCCACCAACATTTGAATAATCAGCAAAGCATTGATCATATGACTTGTTCCAACAATCGGTGACAAATCGAGTTGTGCGATGAATTTTGTCCGCAATCCATTGTCTATTTATAAATGCTGCAACAGCATTGTTAGGTAATGGAGCTGTACTAGGTCCACTAGCTTTCTTTTTCTTTCTTTCGTTTTTCTCATCTTTCGTTTCTTGGTTTCTTCTTTTTCCTCACGCGTACATTTCTATATATTCCTTTGTTTATGTTCGAAATAAACAGTTTACATATTTTTCCACGTCTTGTCTAGATAGACTAACAGAGATGTCTAATAAATGAACTTGTTTAGTTATATGTGATTCTTCTTTTTTGTGTGGTTAACTGTGTCAGTTTTGGTTGTAGATGTAGATGGATTAGATGGATTAGATGAATTAGGAGGGTTAGATGAATTTGGTGAAGATTTAAGTAGGTGTCTGTCGAAAGTAGTTCGTATTATGTTTTGTACAAATGATAACGGATAGCCATTAGATACGCCTAGTTGTCGAATGAATAAGAATTCTTTATGTAGTTCTAGATAATTAGATGATATTCGTATGGCTCTATATGCCATGCTTGAAATAACACTTTTTTTGTATGTATATCGGCCAAAAATCGTAATGCGTCACCTCTTATATCGGAAGTTCGAAATCATTAGTTCGCAAATCTGATACGTGCATGTTGTAGAGCACGATCGATAATGTACGAAAGCATATCTTGTCCGGTCATATGTGTTTTAAATAGCATTTAGCGTTTTGAGGCAAAGATGTCACTATCGTAATGTGAAAATGAGTAAATTTCACCCATTTAATTAACTAAGTATTTTACCGGAACTGCTCAATCTATACGCGGTTGATAATTACGTATTAATTCGATGTTATCACAGGTATCTACTAGCAAAAGAGTTGATTTTATACCTTAGTACTTTTGTAAAAAGAGTGTGAAGAAAATGACAATATTTATAACATCATCACGTAACAAAAAATCGTTATTGGTTTTTTTTCTACTGCTCTTGAGAAATAATGTCGGCTAAAAGTACATGTCTAAAGCTAACTTTTTATGAGCTATTTAGTGCACATATTTGCGCAAAAGAAATTCTTTTTAATGATTTTTTTTCGTAACGCGATGACGGTTTTTCACATTTTCGCCATTTTGTATGTTTATAGAGGAAAACTTTAAACTAGTGATCATTTATTCAAAGATCACTATAATCAATGAGTGATAGATTCTGGTAGTGATTACTTGTAAAACTAATTCTCATGAGAGCATATTTGATTGATCTCTATTAATAAAGCCTAAAATTACAATCAATTTGCCAATCAAATATATCAATCGCTCTCAAGTAAGCATTTGCTCCACTCTAGTGATAGTTCTGATTCATACATATTTTAAAACGAAAATCTTTACAGAATTATTTTCGACAAATCATCATAAAATTATACATTCGTTAAAAACAATATTCGGTATTGAAACTCTAATAGCTAGGGGCATAACCAGAGTTTTTGGGTGTGCTAAATATCAAATTCAGATCATGGGACCGGAAGGAAGCTTACGGAGGATGATATTGAGTCGAGATGCTGAGTTTCTATCAAAAACATTTTGAGATCGGAGTTTACAAAGAAAACGTCTTTTCGTGAGTCTCCCTCATCCAAGATATTTTTTGATGCAAGTAGCATTCTGTTTTTTAGAATTTGATAGTAAGCTAAATTGAATCTCATCGACAGATTCCAAATTTCATCTAAAACTAAGTATCCGTTCACGAGTTATAACGTTTTCAATATTTCCTAAAATTTTAGCAGGGTGTAGTGAAATTCAAAACGTTATAACTCCTGAACGGATGCTTAGTTTTAGATGAAATTCGATTTAGCTTACTCTCAAATTCTAGAAAACAGAATGCTACTTGCAGCAAAAAATATCTTGGGGGAGGGAGACTCACGAAAAAAAGAATGGTTTTTGCAACTTTGATCGCAAAGATTTTTCGACAGAAGCTCATCGTCTCGGCCCTATATCATCCTCCATAAGTTTTCTCCCGGTCCCATGATCTTAGGTTGATATTCACCATACCCCAAAACTCTATCGCATTATGTGATGTGGACAAAAATTTACATCAGCAGATGATTTCTTAGTATTGTTCAATCAAAGACAGATAATATCGCATTCATAATGCTCAACCACAATTAGAAAAATATTTCAATATCTGTTCGCTAAATTTATGTAATAAACGTTGACTACTATAGTGAAATGAATTTTTCATTGTTATGATTTTTACAATGAAATAATTAATAAATTGAATGCATAGCATCTAATCATATTAACTATTGACAAAATTACTATGTGACATTTACGCACTGATCTATATAGTGAAAAAGAGTGTGGAAAAAATCAATCTACAATTAAGCATCATCGCGTTACGTTGATGAATACGTTCTCTAATCCAAACAAAGAATTTATTTCAAGATTTTCTTTTTTCACTCAATGCTCCCAACTGTCGACTATCAAATGTCTAGAGAACACTTTCCTTAATTAAGCATAAATTCGCTGAAAAATGAAATGCAATGTGACCACCCTCAAATGTTTGTCCCTTTTTCGTCATCGCGTTTTCCCATTAACTTCTGCAATAATTTTCAAACCACTTGTTCTAAGGAGCTCATATTTTCAGCTATATGAGAGATCGAAGAAGTGCATCTTTGACCGAAAGAATGAACTGTTTTGCTAGCGCAGTTTCAGAGAAAAGTTGGAAAAACTGTGAAGAAAACGTCATCTCGTCACACTTGTGAAGGCCGATATGGTACGAAGGATGCCCATTTTAATAATAAACCAGTAAATGTAGGTTTTCTATAAATGGTTGTGGTGAACCAAGATCGTTTTTGTTGTGGAAGGCGACGAATGAGTATATCAAGAAAGGGTAGCGATGTATCGATGTACGAAAGGAA
>OENM01002788.1:299-11224 GCA_900239745.1 Rotaria magnacalcarata
AATCACTAAGACTACAAAAACGTCACATACGAGGAATTGACTGAGAAGGATCTTTAAGGATCCTTTTCGATAAAAGTGAATGAATGCTGATCTCAAATACCTCAACTGGTAGGTAATGGATTAAAAAGACCTTTCAGCGTGTTTCCGCGTTGATTTCGAGGAAGGAGTCTCCGATATACCTGAAGCCTTCGGTGGTGAGCTCTGAATCGCTTCGGGCGTGGTATGGTTGAGTGAATGATTGTGAAGCGGTGCGGGAGGATTTTGGCATTGGTGAAGGTGGCTGGTAATTTAGTTTCTTGGTGGTGCGATTGTCAAGGATGAGTAGGTGTGGTGCTGTCAGGAAATATGCGAGAGATCTCAAGAAGATTGGAACTTCCGGAATTTTCCCGGGTGGAATCGGTCGGATTTCGTTAGTTCCGTTGCGTGTTCCGATAGTATTCCGTGTGATCACGGGTCGGTTCCGGTAATTTTTCCTAATAGTTACGGTGGCGGGAATAGTGCGGAATACTCCGGTTACAATACGGTGATTTCCAAACGGAATACTGCTTCCAACTTCCGGATAGTTTTCCGGTCCGTTTCCGGTTGGAATGTCGTTGGAAATCTGCGGAAGTAACGAGAAATAACACCGTTTCCTGCCGTTTCCGGTCGGTTCCGGAGTCCGGAATCATCGACTTGGGTAGCGTACTCGTAAAGGTGTCGATGTGGATTATCGACTTGGAATGGTGGATGATGACAATGACAATAGTGTCAAATAGAAAAAGAAATTCTCATAAATTGCATTTATGTTTATATAAACAATATTTAACTCTATTTATTGTTCTCGGTATTGTAATATTTTTCTAATTTTAGCTGACTTATTCATTTATTATATTAAATAAAATAAGATATATTTTAATGCTATATAAGACAAGAAAATGCTTGGTATGTAAACATGACGGAAGCAATTGCGAAGAGTGCCTATATTACAATTAACTCTATTCAAAGCGAAAAAAAGCTTTGATGGGATATCTATCCCGTTTTAATTGTGACATTCCTGATGTATCATTGATTAATGAAGAACTTCATAAAACTTGTTACATTCGACTTACTCGAAAATTGTCACCTATTAAAAGAAAAACAAGAGTTATTCAGAAATTTCAAATTAACTTGATCAATGATATAGATGAATTGCCTCAATCAGATTCTATGTTTAATCTGAATGAACTGCATTTAGATAAAGAGTCAGAAATAATAAATTTAACATTAATGTTTTCAATAAGATTAAAAAATATTCTTTTTATTGCTATTTAGGATTCATATACGGATCATAGTTATTACAGAAGTTTTACGGAAAAAAATGATACTCAAACTATCATCGAAGTTCAGAAAAAAATAAAATCATCGAATGATGTAGTGAACATCAAAACACTTTCCATAGACCTGTACCAAATATTTTCTTTTGCTTAGACTTTTTTAAATGAACGTAAAAGAAGCAAAGATGTTCTAATGAAGAAAACACCAACACAATCTCAGATATTAAATGTATCTAAATCTACTAACTATTCTTCTGTGAGTGTATTTCAGAAAACTTGGTTAATTAAGAATATTTTTACGTCAGAGAATGTCATCCCCTGTAACGTTCTTTTCTCAACCAATAACCTCAACACCTCGATTATCGAAATCATCTAAAGATAAGTATCAAAATGATATGATAATGCTCAATGATCGAACAAATGACGAAAACATGTCACCAACATCAGACTTGCAGGTTAAATAATCATCTATTTTGAATATTTTACCGTTTTATATTGTATAGGCTCGTGCTCAACGAACACCAGATCTGTTCTTCTGAAACACCTTGGTGGTAATTGCTACCGAGGGTTTATTACAAATCCTTCTTGTTGAATTATCTACAATGAAAATTAATCTATTATTTTTTTACAATATTTCTCTTTACAATTATTTACGTACGTCCTTAATAATTTAAAAATTACTAAGATACGCTGTCTTCTTGACAATGTGATACTATATCATTAATGAAAAGCAATCACAAGAATGCGTAACAGGGACCCAAAAGAGATGTGACAGAACTGAAACATCTCATGCGGAGTTCCAGTTAGAGTGTATCGGATTCGAATGTGAAAAAGTTGTATCAATTAGATCGAAGTTCAAAAATTCTTAAAGTTGATGAGTTGTAATGCTGATGTTCGAATGCAAATGCTTGCACAATCAGATAAACGAAACGAATCATAATGACAATGACGAGGATAATACTCAACTGATAAAAAAGATGATCTCTCAAATACATCATAACTTGTCTAGAAACAGCTAAAAGACATAATTTACAACGGCACCATGACCAATTTTTTTATCACGATAAACATTGCACTATTTGAAGCTAGTTCGACAGTCGTAACGTAGCGACATCATGCGTGTGAAACTCATCTTAGACAAAAATAAACTATATAGTTTTGTAGAGAACCTAATTTATACTATTACTACTATAACTTTTTTCTTTGATGTGAGATGTAATCCAGGTTTTGCCACTGGTACTGCATTATGTTATGTAGTCAGTTGGTGATTCGGAACACATTTTTCTTGTCAGGCAACAGACTATTGATGGAAAGGCAACAATTGGAGGATGTGATAAATCATCTTTACAGTGGCGTATCCAGCAGGGTAGCAATTGGGCAATTGTCACCCAAACGAAATTTTATTGCTACCTATTTCTTTTTTAGTGGAGGCAATTACCCATTTAAAAAAAAATACGAAAATTTGTGTACAGTTAAAGATTTGAGGACTGTTTTCTTTCAACACATTTGCTCGTGGCGAGATTTAATCAAGTGATTTACAAAAAATCGATCTTCAATGTCTTCTAGTTAAAGAATGATCACCGTAATAATAATAATTCATTGATATTTACTGGCAAAATACTCTCTATCTCTTATACACTCAAATTTGCTAAAAATAAAGGTGGATAAATGTTCAACAAACTTTCTATTTCTACCAACATAATTCGTGTGATACAGAAACGACTGAATCAATCTAAATTAAAAATTTTCGCAACGTATGTTGCAAAATGATTCGTGCAATGTAATTATAATTGAAAACGTGAGCAAATTATATAGAAAATTTAAATGAAATTGATTGTGTAAATGACAGTGTTTTGAAAACGTTTTCACAACTTATTTCAGACATTAAAAGTACTACATTAGTTCAAATATATGACATTGAAAAATAGATTTACGAAACACGGGGGAAAAGCAGCGAATTCATCTGTTAACGTAGGGTGACTAAAACTGATTTATCTTTAAGTACACAACGGCTTCTGTAATGCGCATAAGTTTTTTTAATTATTGCCCCTAGATTTTATAATTGCCCACTATTGCTACTCATTATAAATAATTTAGCTGGTGAATTGCCGCCTACTTAAAAAATCCTGGCTACGCCACTGCATCTTCATCTTCATTTGTTGATAATATAATATCATATTTTAGTATTTGTGAAAATAGATTTTTAGCTCAACCTGTTGTTCGTGAAAATTATCGAATATAGATTGTTTGAAACTTCGTAAAGAATATGGAGGATTTCAACGACAGGTTTTCGTAAATCTTTTGAGATGAATGCTAATGTTGCTTCAATAGGATGCCATAGAATAACATACATGATTTATAGCACATCTAAAGAGTTTCGTGGGATCTTATATGAAACCCATCGCAACCTGATTGCCGGAAGTTGGTCGGTTCCGATAGTCGGATATCATAGGAATTTCGTAGGAATCTGACACTCAATCCTCAAACCGGAATCTCATCGGATTCTGTCGGATGGTAGGATCCTACAAGATCCAATAGGATTCGGTGTCGGGTTCATTCACCTAGATTTACACACTAAAATTTTTCATATTTTTGAAGAAAAAAGCAAGTTTATAAACAAGAAAGGGTTTACTCACTAGCTTTGCGAAAGTAGACAAGGTATCTTAATATGTCAAAATGTGTGCTTTTTACGGGTAGAAAGGTCAGTTTTTTATACTTCCCAGGCCAAAGAATTAGACATTATGCAAAACTACAAGAAGCTATTATATAAAGAGAAAATAGATTGATGTTAACTTTATTTTCGTTTGATTTTCAATGAATTTTCCAACGAATAACAAAATATTGTTTAGAAAGCGATGTCAATATTTCATTATTGAATATGAATAATTTACGATTTTTCACATTAAAGACAAGCAGAAAAAAAAAGAAATTAAAAAATTACTTTTATGATAATTGTCTTTAATGCACAACTGCTGCATATAACGAACAGAAAATTAAAGCCAAAGACGAAATCTTGACATTTCAACATCTACTCGACTATCAGGAAAGCGAATTTGAATCATTGACCGATAAGCTTCAACTTTTTCATAGTGAATTTTACCGTAAATATTGAGAAAAGTTAATTCTTTTAATTCTTTGACCAATTGACAAAGATCTTGTTCAAAAATAGCTACATGTTGAACTAAAACAAAATTACATTATTAGTTTATTTTCTCGTATAAAATCATTGTATTTGTATTTATATACCAATCGATTCAGATGTTTGTAGAGACTTTAGCCATTCTCGAATTGAAATCATATAAGTACGTCCTTGCCTGTAATCCGGTCGAACTTGAATAGAGAAAAAGACAGTGACCCGATTTCAGGCGATAAAATAGACAAAAGTTGCAATTGAAAATAGTTTTCTATTTCTTTATTCCTTCTACTGAAAGTAGGGTAATGCGCTGAGCAGCTACAACGACCAAATATTCGTTCGTTCGTTCGTTTGTGTGTTCGTTACACAGAACGAAAGAAAATGTATATAGAGTAAGCGGGGTAACTGTATAATGGAAATCAGCGTATCTCATCATAATTGCTATAACTTTTTATTTTTTTTATTTTTTTTAAAACTTTCTTCACAAGACACCGAGCTGAGACGATACTTTATCGATAGGTGAAAAAATCCGTTCAAAATCTTCAACCATTATTTGTTAATTAAAGAATTCAAAAATAAAATAAAAGTTTTCAAAGCATTCGATCTTACTTCTCAAATGTCGAGTCTATGTGACACAAAATATAAATCTTTTTTAGTGAAACAATACAAGATATAAATAGAATTGATACAAAAAAACAGTACTTTTTCATTCAAGTTGAACTGTACGTTATTGTAAAAATATCTATTTGATTAATATACGACAAAATCAAATTCAAAATCAAAGAAACAAAAAATAGAATGATATTTATCATAAATTAGTAAGAGATAGTTTTATTTTATTATAACTAGTTTTGTTTGTTTAAAATAAACTTACTAGTTGTCCAAGGAAAATCATCTGGCCGCCAAAGACATAATGTTTGCAAATGAGGCATATATGTGCTAAGAAAAGGCATAAGATGTTTGCCAATATTAGTTATTTCATAACCTATATGACAACTTGAAAGACAAAATCCAGCATATCGAACAGTACTTAATGCGTTCGTTCTTAATTCTTTAGATGCCTAAATAGAGAACAAATAAATAAATAAATAAATCTTACTAATCTATTAGAATTGATTTGTCAAATCAAAATAATCATATTAAAATGATACAAAAAGATAGTTTAATAACGATTTACTTGTAGAGCAATTGTTAAACAAATCTTTTCATTTTGTCTCATCAATAATCTTTGCCAGTGACAAATATAGAAAGAAAGACAATATGCTAACGGAAATCACTTTCATTTCTCATCTCTACAATGATTAAGCAGTACTAGAATAACAATGTAGTTTAAATATCAATTAATTATTTCATAGAACCTCCTCAACTAACTAATAGCTCTGCTGCCCTTAACTATTGAGATCATTTTATTTCTCGTCCTTATAAATAGTTTAGATTTTTTCTTTTACTTTAGATTTACATTAACATTTTCCTTTTTTCTATTAATAAATTAGAGACAACTATAATTATATCTTATGTTTTTCTTCCAGATAAAAAAATTATTCGATTTGCTTTTTTTTTGTTTCCGTATGCTGAGATATAATTTCATATAGAAAATAAATACAAAGAATATCTCGCATTACTTTATCTGTTCTCATTTCAAAACAGACATTTTCAGCTCAAATACAAACTGACTGGTGAACATTTTTGGTCACGATCGAAAGTGTCGTGCTTTGATCATAAGTCATAAAATATATTTTTTCTTCTCGAAATTGTTTGTGTTTGAGTTCTTAATTTGACTGATAAATGTGATTACTTTGTTTGTGAATATATACGTGAGATACAATTAAAAAAAGAAACTTTTCTTACCTAAAATCAGTCTAAACTCTACTTTCTTGTCAACTATTTCGATGAGTCTGAGAAAACAATGAATAACAATTTCACGTCAAGCATAAAACTTTTCTGCTAATGTATTGTAATTAAACAATTCTTTTAATTATAGTATGATATACTTTACTTAAATAATCTTAGAAACGAGGAATGAGGAAAAGAAAAAAAATTGTAAAAATGTTGGACTAGATTTTAATTTGATTTGATGTTTTTCTTCAAATGTTGATGAGAGATAATCGATAAAATAATGTATATCTTTTTACAAGCAAACCATGGAATTCGAAAGCTGAAAGATATTTCTACTCAATCGACATCTCGGAACGATTTCAGTTTCGATATAGAATTGCTATCCATCATGTAATAAAATTTAACAAAAATCCAACCCAATCCGCTACTGCATATATGCATATATATATATACTGACATCGAGAAACTGAAATTCTTTAACATTTGAAATGTCATGAAGATTATAAAACTAGATACATGAATAAAGAATCAATGACATTCAGAAAATAAACAAAGATAGATAGGTATATAACAAAGATCAAAGAGAAATAAAACTTCAGATATGTCTCTCTCTGTTAAATTTTCATTTATTGAAAATTTTGTATGAAATGTTGAAAAAAGTGGTGTATTTAATCTAATTCAAATGATCTTGGATTAAACAATTAATTAAACTGCCTAAAACGCTTATTTTTTTGAAACGATACAGGTAAAAGAAAATATGTAGAATTCGTTAATTTATTATTGAAGCTCGTGACCAATTGTAACTGAATTTCAGCAAATACCACGATCGTAGCTGTGAATCATGACGGTGACATCAATTACTAGACTCGATACTAATTTAGAATCAGCCGCTGTCATAGCGCTGCTAAATATTTTTTCAAACAGGGATAAAAATGAAATCTTTCGATCAGAAATTAGATGAAGCACAATCAAAGTTTTTAAGCTTGAAAAGAACGAATGTATTGAGAGATGTCGAAAGGTATAATGTCGAAAAGTTTGAAGACGGCAAGGGTAAAATCTTAGTAGAGTTGATGTTGTAAAAATGGTCGAATGAAAATTGGTCGACCTGACAAATAATCAAAGAGCATGAGGCGCAACTGTTAATTAAATTAATAGCGTGTACAATACAAAATTTTCCCATACAATATTAATAGAGATAAATTTATCATCGCTTTCTGTGAAACAAAAAATGTCGTGTTACTATTCTTGCTGATCATTATGCTAATGATGAAATGAATTTAGGAGAATATTTAGAAGGTCTATCGTTTGTTGTTGCTAAGGATAAGACAAAAACATAAATAAATAAAAAATGATTAATTGTTCGATATTTTTTTGTTAAATTACTGTTTGTGATATACAATGATTAAAAACATAGTTTCCCCCATTTTTCCTTTCTCCGGCAATATTAACACTACTAAGATCTTACTCTTGCTGTTTTCAAACTTTTCAACATTTTTAGTTTTCAACATTAATCAGGCATACCAAAAGAACAGAACAGTTTGTCATACAAGAAAAATATAAGATGATTCTCGATATGCTGTGTAATTAGTGTAACACTATGATAAAAAATAGATTTCATTTGATTTTATCATTCTATGTAATTAAAGATATTTCTTCGTTGTCTTTTATTAACTTTTCAAATCCTTTTTTTTATGTAAATGAAGGAAACAATTGGTTTTCTTAATGCTAAATGAGTTTATTTATAGATGCAATCAATTTTGATTGAAGTTTTGAGAATAATCACTTATGATATTTTATTTTTTGTGTATCAGATGAAAACAGATTTTATTTTTCCTTCTTTACTATAACAATAAGAATAATATTGCCTTTTTTCTAAAGATTGGGGCACTTTATTTCAACACAGTACCTACTCCAGTTTAAAAAAATCAAATATTTGATCTCCGAAACTCAAGTGATATCGCACAAAAAATTGTGATCTCTACCAATTGTGAGAAACTATAATAATCTTATAATGAGATTGAGAGAAATAATGATTTTTTTATACGATTTAAAGTCAAATTATTTGACTTGAATATACTCAACTTAATTATGTATTACAGAAATATTTTGGTGAGCTTAAAATAAGACATAAATAAAAGAAAGTCTTACGTATTGAACCACATGTAAAAGCCATTCGAATTCTTCAACTAGAAGACATTTGAGTTGTACAGTCATTGAAATTAGATGAGCAAGTACTTTTTCACGGATTAGATTTCGGTTTATTGGTTTCATGCGCGATGCTGAAAACAGAATTCTATTTTACATAATTACAGTAAAAATATTTATTGAACAATGGAGTTAACTTATTCTAATTGATACACTCTAAATGAGAAACTCATTTCCTGAAATCTATTATTCAGATCTTACATCTGAGAGTGATATATGAATAGAAGAAAGATTTTCTAATTGATAGTTTGTAGAATGAATATTGAACGAAAATATTTAATTTTGCTTTTACATTGTATTTGTTTGAATCTTTCTGTGAGTATATTTTTTCTCCTTAATGATCTTAGATGTGCATACATGACTGATAAAACGATGAGAATATTATACACTTAAAAATTAAATTATTCTGTGTAGTATTGCAGTTATTCTTTTTAATAGTGAGACAAGTTCTAATCTAGAATTTTAATATTCGTAGCTAGATGAATACTACTCAACCATTTTTCCCATGAGTTGTTCTTTTTTGTGACTACATAAAATCTTCTCAATATTCGGCATTGGAAATCTATATTCAAAGTCTCAATATATGTATCATATCTCTAATGCAAAAAAAAATCAAAAAGATCGTTTCAGAACAATACTCTAAAGAAGATAATTTTTACATGAAATTTAAAAAAGCTATAAATAATACTTTCTTTTAATTATAAACGAAGAACCAACTTTGTTTTTTTCAAATTATAAAAGACAGAAACAAAACTAATACTAACCGGTACTTCGATCAAAATATGTTCCAAATTGAAGTTTTGTAACATTTCGAAAAGGAATATCAATCTCGTTGTATTGTCTCATTTTGAATAAAATTTCTGATGACATCATACAATCTGACTCGTTAAAACATTCGCTACGTTCTATAAACAAAAGAAATATTGCTTTGCTATTTTTTCATTGAATTTAGTTAAGAACAAGATAGATAAATGCTTATGAGAAATCTTTCTTCTCGTATAATTATTTTGATAAAGTGAATATTTTCCTTTTTTTCTCTCTCACTTTTTTCCGAAACTTGATGCAACATAATTATTATGAAATTATGTGAATATGTTAAACTTTGTCATTTATCTATATCTTCGATTCTCAGGAAATTCATTGAAATAGCAAAGCAACTTACGTTTGTATACTTTTATACAAGAAACATTAGGAGATAATTCATTGAATCGTTCGAGAAATAAATAAAGTGATGGATGTGGATGAGAGAAGAGTTTGTCAATATATGGCCAATTAAAAATAAATGGATAATTACTAAAAGAAAAAGAGTGTAGTTGATTTAAGAATCTCTACCAGTTTTAATAAAGACAAATATCATACATTTGATCATTAGAAAATTCAGATGTATTAGTAAAAGAAGAGAAAAGATGTTGACACGACATGATTGGATCAAACAAACATTTAAAATTTGTCCATTGATGATTAATAAAAAAGGAACGAATTTTAAATGAATTTATTATTTTTTCAATATCATTATATGATAATTGACATTGTGAACAAATATAAAAATCAGAATATATTAAATTAGGTATTGTATCAGGTAAACAATATTGACGAATGAAATTTGCATCAATAAAAGATTTCCATATATTTTGACTTCCTGTGTCGATTAAATAATCACTTTTAAGATGAAGCTGAAGTTTTTCAACATAATTAAAACGGTTGAGAAGTCATTTAAGATAAACAAATTCCATATCTTCAAAAATCAAAGTTTTTAAACTAAAACATTGTAGTTTTGGTATCTAAAAGGATACGATTATTTTTCATTAATCAAAAGAAACAATTATATCGAGAAATTCATAAAATGAGCAAAAATCATTTTTTCTTTTTTCTTACTTTATTAAACCAATTTTTATTTGATTTCTTCAATGTTTCAACATTCGATTTCCACGAAGAATTGAATACTGATGAAGAATGAAACTCAACTGACATTTGTTCGAGATTGAGTACATATTCAATAAGATTTTCAAGAAAACATATTCGATTAAGTTGAATATGTAAACGAAGAAGAGTTATGTTACACGATTGAAGTTGATATTGAATTAAATTTGAAGACAGATCAGAGTTTGATGCTAAACAATAATGAATACTACCGCCTCTTAATTCGTTGCTAATATCAATTCGAAGAGATTTTAATTTACATCGACCAGAGAATAATTGACAAAGAAGTTGTTTGATCATGGTCATTTGTTTTTCTAGTGTTTATCGAAGAAAAATAACAATGAAAAATTTTCAATTAGTCAAAAGAAAATATATTTCTATTGAGTCAACTGAATGAATATAATAGTTGATTGATATTTCAATGAATAAATGACTGAAATATGTTTAAGACATTCCTTATATACAATTGAGAACGTATCAAAATTTATTCATTACGGTATACTACGTACTTATTGACATCTAATATTGGTTTCATATAA
>OENM01002789.1:0-14152 GCA_900239745.1 Rotaria magnacalcarata
GGGGGGGAGCCGCAAAAATCTCGCTTTTAAACTTACACTCACCATTTTCTTCGAAAATATATGTGAGCTCCACAAAACAGATTAACCTATCTTTTAACGAAAAGACGAATCGATCTGCTAATCTCAACTCTTACTTTTCAGTAATCGATCAAAGTCGAAAATGATATAATATTATATATGAAAATTTGTGCTTGTATTAAAATAATTAAATAAAATGCAGCGTTGAGGGTGTGGGTGTGGAACAAGGGGGCACCCACACCCACACCCTCGAGTTGGAGATAGGTGAAACAAAAAGCATCCTCTATAAATGATCCCTAGATAAATAATTCCCACTTGTTTTCCTGCTATTCTTTCATTTTTTTTCAATTGAATTTCTTAGAGACCAGTCCGAGAAACACTCGAGGCCGTGTGCAGGATGCGAGCGTGGCGGAGAATATGAGCGTGTATGGTTCTGATAGAAAGATCATGCGCTCGGAGGGGATCATACAATGTGCTAATTACAAATGGACTTGTTAAAGATGTAGGAAAGAACTCTGCAGTGCAGAAATCACTCTGTTGGCTACTCGCACATGCTGAATCCTCGCTGCTTTTGCTAGTAGCATCACCGAAAGAATTCACTCTTAAGCTTATTTTAAATATTTTCGGTGCTTTATTCGTATGCTACCCCGAATAGAGAAAATAATTTTTCAAGCTGTTACTCTTTACGTCTACAAAAGAATCTGAAGAAAAATATTTTTTTCATTCTCTTATTTGTTTTCAAGAGTACAGTTTGAATGTAAAAATGATGGTGTACTGATGCAACGCTATCATTGTTTGCTCTAAAATCAATTAACTTCACCAATAAAAGTTAATAATGAATAACTGTGAAAGTGAAGTTCGTGTGCAGCCATCATTTATTTTTTGTATTTTGTTGAAAAACGGTTGCTGTTTCTTTCCAGTTTCTATCTGAAAAATTGAATATTTTTCCTGAACAGAAGGTTCGTATGTTTTATGTTTCTCGTTTCGATTAAACTGTTTAACAGGTATGTGACTCGAAATTTAAGTGAAATTATATTGATCGAAGATTTTTTTGATGTGGCTAAATAGTTTGGAAAAATTTTTTTTTTCTAAAATAACTTCAAATTAAGGGGACCCCTGTACAAATTGATTTTTTGAAAACGTGCAAAATTCATCCGATCCCGATGAAATTCTCAGAAAACTTATGTTTTTAGTATGGTGTCTCACAGTAAAACTTTTAGCTCGATACATTGAGTCTTCAAAGAGTTAGGTTAAAATCATGGGTGAAAATGTAGGTGTCAGTGCGTTCCAGATTTCTCAGCTATTTCGAAGGCTACCCATGGAAAAAAAATTCAAAAAAAGAACGGATAAGAACGCGTTGTCCAGATAAAAGACTGCGTTGTAAAGACGCTTTTTTCGACTTTTTGAGACGCGTTTGTGGAATGAAAAACGTGTTCTTTTGAATAAAAGGAACGCGTTCTGATCGTTCCATAAGAACTCGCTTTTCACTGTAAGAACGCGTTCTTATTTAGAAGAAAAAATCATTTATTTATTGTAATTTCAACTCTATAATGCTCTCGAACGTGTTCCTTTGCTATTTGTATAAGTTCTCAGACTGCTGATTCCTCTATTCGAATACTTGCGTTCGCACAGAACGCGTTCCACTTCGTTTTGATTTTACTATCGTAGAGTGGATTCGATCAGATAAACTTGTAGTTTCGAAGTAGTGATTATCCGAATGAACTACACTTACGTATATTTGAAGTGCTGAGTTTTCTATTTGTATTAAATAAAATTTATTCTGACTTAACGAAATTTAAACTTAAGACTGATCCATTTAAGTTTACAAAAAATTTAATAAATTCAAAAATAAATTTAAAGAACTTAAACTTCTTGCAAAAAAAATATTGGAAATTTAGCGTTTTAACATATTTTGACATTATAAAAGTTTTCCAATCTAGCTTACATTAATTAAAACTCATGTAATTAGACTTAAATATTCGTTATCTGATCGAAATTCATTTACTGCGATTTTTATCGAATTTAAGTCTAATTATATTGGTTTAAATTAAGTTTACATTATACGATCGATTTGAGTAAATATATTGCTTTTTAGTTAAATTCATTATAAATTTGAATCGACAAACGCTAAATTTAATTGAAATTAATTAGAAATCGATGGACAACTCTGATTTTTATTATGAGCAAAAATAATTGATGCCTTCAATGGAAAGTAAAACTGTGGTAAATACATTTGAGGCATACACTAGTATAACTTTTTCAAAATTTCTGTTTAATGTTTAGAATCAACCGAAACCTTCCTGATTACTATTTTTCAAATAAAAGAAAGAATATACGATTTGAGAATGTACATTAAAAAAGCACAAGATTAGCGAATTCGTTTGATAAAAAAAAACTAGTTTAGAAAAAAGGAAAATCATTTATTACGAAACTCTAGATAGATGATCACTTTACTTAGCAAGACACTACCTTTCAGTGCATTGCAACAGAAAGAAATTTTTTCATGTTGACACATATTTCTTAATTGGCATAGCACTTTCGTTACATGTATTTCGATATATTTCAAATAATGAATTCCATTAAGTTAAAATGAGTGCTTTTCACTACATAAAAGAACACGTTCTAAAGTTGCCGAAGAAGCTCTTCAGTATACGTTTTCAAGCGTTTTTGTAGAAACGGGTTTTCTAACTAATTATAAGCACGAATTACTCGCGAACAAGTTCAAACGCATATAAGTTGAAAACATTCGTACGATAAAAGACGCCTCCGCTTTTAACGCGTTCAATATAATAAAAAAGCGTTGCTTACCAACAAGTCTGCGTTCGAACGCGTTCATAATTTTGCGAAACGCGTCTGAACGCGTTAATTTGTTCTTAGAACGCGTTTTTAGTCGATAAAATACATTCAATTTTTTCGAAAAACACGTTCTTTCACGTTCATTATGAGGAATATTTTTCCATGGATGGAAGGTTGCGGTTAGTTTTAATATGTAACCAAGACCTACCACTACAACTTAACGCAGATCGTTTTCTCGAATTGTTCCTAACTTGACCCCTTAGAAAATTTCTTCCAAAAAATTGCAAAAAAGGAGGATTTTTCTTCAGCTTAAATGCTTTTTTCTTCAAACCGGTTAATTTCTAATGAACATTTAGGGACAATTCGAAAAAAAGATCTCAGTTAAGTTGTAGCGGCAGGCCTTGGCTACATATTAAAACCAACCGCAACCTTCTAGCCTTTGAAATGGCTGATAAATCTGGAACGCACTGACACCTACATTTTCGTTCATGGATTTAACCTAACTCTTTGAAGACTCAATGTATCGAGCAGAAATTTTTACTGTGAGACATCATACTAAAAACACAAGTTTCCTGAGAATTCGATCAAGCTCGGATGCTTGGAAAATTTTTTTTAGAGGGGAAGCCCTTAGCACACTATGATTTCTAAGGCTGCTGTGAGCATGGTACTTGTTCAGATTTTGATTCATGATCTGAGGATGAGGATGAAGGCGTTAATGTGAGAATGCTAAAATGCCATCATCGTGGATAAGTCCTGCTGAAAGAAACAAATCTTGTACAAAAATAACTGATTAAAAAATTTCCTGTTAACGCCTGATAACTATATAAGGGTTGGACAAAGCTTACTGTCGAGTTGTTCATAATACGAAAACTTTATTAGAATTTATTATTGCATGGGTGTGGGTGTGGGTTTGAAAGTCGCCTAGGGCATGCCCACATCCACACCCTCAAGAAAAATTTATTATACAAATCGAGTCAGAACTTCTGGCCCACCCCTTATGAGCGTGAGCGCGAGTTGTGTACCCCTAGTTTTTGTTTTGTTTTTTGGAAGATGTCGAATCCAGCACAAAAAATCGTCCTTCTGATTGGTCCTCCAGGCAGTGGCAAAGGTACCTTGGGGCACGCCGCTGCCGCCAAGTTGCCCAACGTCCTCCATATTTCATTGGGTGATTTCGTTCGCGATGAAATGCAAGACCCAAACAGTCGATTCGGCAAGAGTGTTTCCCCTTTCGTGAACAGAGGCGGGCTCGTCCCGGACAATATCATGCTCGACATCTTAAGTCGTCGTCTCCAGCAACCCGATGCTTTGGCTTCGTCTACCATTCTTCTTGATGGTTTTCCTCGCACTCTGCATCAAGCCAAGGCCTTGAACAAAATGCTTACGGTCGATCGTGTCGTTCTCCTGCAGGCACAAGAAGAGCTGTGCGTTGATCGTATCAATCATCGTCGAATTGATCCAGTCAGTCATGTCAGTTATCACACGCTACTGATTCCTGCACCGACTGCCCAAGTAGCAGCACGTCTCGTACGACGCGAAACTGATCTGGACGAAAACAAAATCCGTGGTCGTCTTCAATTTTTCCAGCAGAATTTGGCTTCGATTCTGGCCGTTTTCCCTGGCAAGCTCTTTGCTCTCAATTCGGCGGTCAGTATCCAGGAAGAGTTGTCCGCGTTGCAGCAAATCTTGTCTGAGCCCATCATCGTTGAGGCTCGCAAAGATCCGGATCCTTCATCAATGCCTGTCAATCCCAATTCAAACAACAAAGTTGCTAAATCATTGTGTGTTGTTTGCATGGACGAAGAAGCGGATGGAGTGGTCTTGCCATGTGGTCATCTCTGCGGTTGTGAGTCCTGCTTGAAGATGTTGCTCAACAGTGTAGCCAAGTGTCCCATTTGTCGTGCACACATGAACTCGGTTGTCAAAGTATTCCAGAGTGGAGTTGTGGAAGCAGACACGCAAGTGGAGCAAAAGCAGCCTGAGGTTGTGCCTGCACAGGTTGGTTGTTTGCATTTTTTTGTGGTTGGGTTTTGAATTGTTCACTGCGACTCGATTGTTTACTTCAAATCATCTTTTTTGTTTTTCATATTCATTCAGGATGAGGATGATGGAAATTGGTCCTTGGCACAGCAATCCCTGTCTGTTGCATTTGAGAGTGCATCTTCGTCCTCCGCTCGCCCTGCTCTCTCCATGGCTCCAGCTGCTGAATGGGTCAATGATCAAGTCCCTCTTCCGATTGCCGTTTCCATTGCTATTCCGAACATGGCTCAGCGTTCACAAGTGGATATTTGTTGTGTCATTGATGTGAGTGGCTCTATGGGGGAAGATGCCAAATTCCAGGACCCGAACGATGCCTCCAAATTTGTCAGTGAAGGTATGAACCAACTGGACATTGTCAAGCATTCGGTCAAGGCAGTCATTCACACATTGACTGATCAAGATCGTCTCAGTTTAGTGGCCTTTCATGATGATGCGCGTTCGGTCTTTACGCTTTCTGAAATGAATGAGGGTGGAAAGAGGCAAGCCATTGATGCTTTGGAGGCGTTGGAGCCACAAAACTCCACCAATATTTGGTATGATTCATTTTTGTTTGTTCGTGTGAAATTGATATTCATATCTTTGTTTTATTGTTTTTGTTTGTTCCAGGGCGGGTCTGGAAGCTGGTCTTGAATCTCTTCGCACTGCTCGTGCTTCTCCACGACGTTGTTTCATTTTGATTCTCACGGATGGTCAACCCACGGTCTCTCCTCCTGGTGGAGAGAATATGGCTTTGCGCTCTTATTTTGAAGCTCATGCTGGATTCACTTGCAGTGTCTCGACTTTCGGATTTGGATATCAACTCAAGAGCAAGATGCTATTGGATGTGGCCAGAGAAGGCAAAGGCACCTTTGCATTTATTCCTGATGCCAAAATTGTGGGTACTTGTTTCGTAAATTTTGTGGCCAATGCTTGTACTAACCTAGCATTGGATGCCAAAGTGCATTTGGAACCACAAAATGGGGCTATTTTCCCTCCTGTATTGCATTCTTCCTTTCAGCGAGTGCCTTGGGGTTTGGTCTTTGATTTAGGACCACTGCACTTTGGTAGTTATCGAGATCTGATTGTACCTATGAAAATTCCCGTCGATGTTCACGACCATCATCATCCGTTTCTCAAAGTCACTGTGGAATGGAACTCTGAAAACAACAACCACAAAGAATCCTTGATTGGTTCTGATTTCGTAGTGACTGCCGATGCATTGGCTGCTTTTGCTCGTATGTCCAGTGTTCATTCGTTGGAACAAGTCATCGACAAGTGTGATGCTATCGACCCAGCCGGACCTAAAATCTTGAAAACTCTGATTGGACAACTCATTGGATTGGAAGCTACAGCGAAAGATGCTCGTATTACAGCTTTGTTGAAAGGCGATTTGCAAGAAAGAATCAGCAAAGCCGTTTCTACTGTGGAACGATACAAACGATGGGGAGCGCACTATTTGCGAGCGATTTTGAGATCGCATGAATATCAAATGAGGACCAATTTCAGTAAGTTTTTTGTTTGTGTGTATATTGGTTTTTTTGGGGAGGGGGCGCGGCATTGATTTTCATTTTCTTTACTTGTTTTTGTTCGATCTCTTTCGCAGTGGACCCAGGTCTTCAAGTTTATGGCGGTGTTCTATTTTCCGAATTAGTTCATTCTGGTGGCGAGATTTTTAAAGGATTGCCTTTGAAAAAGTACTCTGACCGTAATGCCAACAGCAACAACAATAACAGTGACAACAATGCCATACCTGCTGCTGTGGCTGATAATTACTATGCTGGTAACAGTGGAGGTTGCTTCAGTGGGGAATGTGTTGTGCAATGCAAAGAACAAGATGGAATGGTCAGAGAGAAACAGCTCTCTCAGGTTGGTGATGATTTATTTTTTGTTTGTTTGTCTTCATCGCATTGTATTGTGTTCTTTTTATCTTCTCCAGGTTCGTTCTGGCGATTGTTTGCAAGTCGTTGATACTGCTGGTCATGTTGGTTTTTCTCCCGTCCTCTGCTTGGCAGAATTTCAAGGACGCTTTGATTTGCTTGTTTTGCCCTTTTCTCGTCTGGCTCTCACACCCACGCATCCTCTTCGAATACAAGGTTCTTTCGTTCGACCTTGCGATATGTCATTCCATATGGATGATGATCTGGCTGCTCATCATACTGAGATGCCTTCCTCTTTGATCGTGGATCGTGTTTTCAATGTGGTCTTGCAGCATTCTCATGTTTTGCTTTGCATCAATGGCATGGAAGCGGTTACGTTGGGTCATGGATTTATGCAGGCGTTTCATCCGTTTTATTCAACGAAACAGGTGTTGACGACGTTAGAACAGAGACCAGGGTGGAAAGAAGGTCATATCATCGTGGCTCCTCATCATCCTTTGCGAAATCAACTTGAATATTAAAATTCAAAAACCTAATTTGGGTGGGGCAGATGGCTGCTCTTTCTCTCCGAGTGTTTTTGTTGCTTTTTGTTGTGAGAATGACATTATTATTGCGTTTTTTTTTGTTTTAATGGGTTTCATTTCCTTTTGGCTCAAAGGCCTGAATATCTGGGATGGCTTTGCTCAAGATCAAGGCGCGAATGTCCTGTGTGACAAAAGGGGAAAATAAAAAAAGAAAGATATGAAAAAAAAAATGGTTTGATAATAATCATAATAATAATTAATATAATGAACAAAAATAACAAAAAAAAGAAAATAAGAATTGCACAATCCTGAGGATGTGAGTCATAAGCAACTACGACGCGTTTCCTTTTTGTTTATAATGTTTTATTTTTATTTTTAGATATTTATCTGTATATAATTATATATTCCACATAGAAGTAATTTAAAATAGAAAAAATATTCTAGTCAAACGTTTTTTTTAGTGTTCTTTTGTGAAACACGATCTGAAAGGAGTGTTGAAGTATATAGGGTAGAAATTTGGACCCATCCCCGCCCCCCCCCCACCCCTCAGACCGTTACAGAGAAATTAATTAATTAGATAATTGGTTAATTAATTTTTCTGTAACGGTCTGTGATGGTTTCTAGAGACTCTAAGCATCATAATACAGGCCGTAACAGAGAAGCTCCACAGACCATCACTGGCGGTGATAGACGGATTCCAGAAAAGGAGTTTCATCGTGTTTCACATTTTAATCCCGCAGGGATTGCGCTAACAGCTTTTGTTGTTGGTCGCGTGGTTGGACGCTTTGAAAGCATTTCTTGTGTAGCATTTGGATTATTTCGAATTCCACCAATAAGTTTTATTTGTTCGGTTGATGTTTTGTTGAAGGTTTTGTTCCATATATCATGAACGTCTTTTTTTATAGCTTGCGAGACTTTGTTCATGTGTGTAGTGTATTATGAGTCGTGTGTCCCATTTATTGGCCTTTGCTGTTTGATGTACACGGTTGCCAAAAATGTATTTCCAGAGGGGTAGCAACAAGGTTTTAAGGTGGACACCTAATGAATTTTATACCAAATGAAAGTCCGTCAAAAACGGGATATAGGGGCTATATTTTAATGTTCTATAAAAAAAGGTCTTAGAAAGTATGGAGACAAATACCGAGCTTTTGAAAATCTGTTATGTTCGTATCCATCTCGATTGCAAGCTATCAGAAAAGCTAACGGTCGGCATACAGATTATTGATTATTTTTATTCATTATTGTATCAGATTCATAAAAAATAAACATTGGTTCGATATATCCGTCATTCTTTAACTATTTCTACTCAGAACTTTATCTTCGAAAAAACGTCTTATTAGTAGTAAATTGATCACATTTTCTGAAGTTTCACAGTTCAATAGCTTGCCCCTCTCGTATAGAACATTAAAATATACTCCTAGATCCCGCTTTTGACGGGCTTTCATTTGGTATAAAATTCATTAGGTGTCCACCTTAAAACCATGAAAAGGTTAAAACCTCCAATGCATATAAAAGAAAATTCAGGAGTAGAATATGGTAGTAATCGTAGTAGAATAAATCTAAGAATTTCCATACCGGTGCATAATTCTATTGTTCGAATAGGTGAGTTATATAGAAGGATCTGCTACGATCCTGATTTGGGTTTTTCGCAAGAACCATCGTCGGGTTACTTCATAGTGGTTTACATAAGATTTACCTTATAGTTAAGAAGGTAGAAAGACCTCAAACATTTATACTAAATCAAAGATTTCTGGGTTCACATAGAGGAATACTATGTATGAAATATCCTAAGAGCAGTGTGCGACGGTTCTAAAGTGTGAATGGTTTCTAATCAAGAATATAATGTCTACGATGGATTTATTTGTTGGAAATAAATAGACACCATTACGTTGGATGAGAAGTGTTTGTGAGAACTGTAATTTGGATTGTTTCTTTGTGTTTCATAGATGTTCGATTGTATGTTGTGTTGATATGGGGTTTGAATAGGCGATATGGTTGTTTATGTTGTATTATCGAAAAATTTGATGAATAATTTGATTATATTGGCTGTTGGAAGTGATGGGAATCGTTTTTTGGTCTTAATGATGGTCGTTGAAATAGGGATGTAGTACGCATTTGTTTAGATATTGATGTTGAGAGGTTATCAGAAATAGAAAGAGTGTATGAGTGTCAATGGATCACGGCTATATGTTCTGAGTTATTTTCTGAAAATCTTTAGCAATATTGTTTTTTTAGAGAGTTGGAACAGTCCTAATGTAATGGATTATTGAGTTATGAAATGTTTTATTGTAATTGTTGAAGACGAAATGCTATATCTTCTCGCTCTTCTTTTTCGCCTAAGTAGTTCATATCGATGAGAAGCTAGCACGACCCAGAAAAAATTTCATTGGCTAACGAAATAAACCAATCGAAAAATCAAAACGAGTAAAAACACCATTTTGAGGGTTCGACTCACTATTATGGTAGCAGCTAGCAAAGCCTAAAAAGTAATCCTAAAAGCGATCTTAGCACTATGAGCGATCACGCAAGAAACTATACTAATCCAAACCGGAAATATCGCTTATCTACCATCTAAATTCCATTGAAAACATGACTCACACTACCTCACAAACATAATATTTTCGAAACTCATTTTGTAAAAAAACTAACAATTCCACAATAATCGCAACCGTAACTCTTCAAAAACAGTCCCACTAATATGTGGCTCGTGAAAAAAAACCTACTTTTTTCTGAAAATTCGGCCTCTCCTGCTGATTTCATCCATTGCCAGGCAACGAGCTCTTTGCAGTTCGCTAGGAAATTCAATTCGCTATGAGCTGATATATAACACTGAGCAAAGTTCCGTTTTGAACCCAAAGAGAAAGGCCCAACCAATATCCTAATGATCAAAAAAGCGATTCTCTTCAGAAAATTCGGCCTCCACCGCCGATTCCATTCATTGCCCGAAAATGAGCTTTTCAACATGTAATGGATAATTCATTTCTCTATCAAACGATGTATCACAACTACAAATATTCGATTTTGAAACCAATCGAAAAAGGTCAACTGCTATTTGAAAGATGAAAGAATAGCGAAAAATAAAGCTCAATGTTATGTGTTGATTTTAGTTGAATTTTCGGAATGTAAACACTAGTGTGGCATGAGAAGTGAAATAGGGAGATGGTGTGAAAAAATTACTTTTTCAAAGACGAGAGATAATTTGTGAAGGGGTAGCGTGTGTTACGATTCTGGTTATCTTTTTTTCTTGTTTTCGAAATTGTTATGCAATTACATTTGATTGATGACTGCAATAGAACCATCAGCATGTTTTTGAAATGTTTTATGAGCAAAAGATTCTTTGATGATATCTTTCTTTGTTTTGATGATAATTAAATTATTGTATAATATTTCTCCAGAGAAGGGTACGTATATATATACTTCCATGCCTCATATAATCATTCAATAATCTTTTTTCATATTATACATTATAATGTTGTCGTTAATGCTCGTCGTACTTGCTTTGATCGGTTGTGTTCACTCACGAGTAAATTTAACTATCTAATTCTTGAGAAATGTTAATATTTTCAATATATTTAGCCGATTGGTTTCAAGTCTTTCGAAGACTAGGATACTGCATCTCTGGTGCCTTTGATTCCAGCCGGTGAAATGTTGTATCCAAAAGAAACTTCGAGTATACTCATATCTAATGAGAAGTCTACAACCACTCAAAGTAAGTCTTCTCACTGGGTATCGAGTGTACTCCAACTTCTTTTCGCTGCCATTTCATCGGGTGGATTCGTAGGCACTTGTTAGTGCAGTATCAAATGTATTCGAAACGGTTGTCAAATTCAAAGTAAGTGATGAGTTACAAATAATTTTCATAAATTTGATCTATATTTCTGTAATTTCAACGTGCTTGGGTGACCCCAAAATCGGTTGCTGAATATAAACGCCGAAAACAAATTAAAAGTAAGTTCATTGAATTCTTCTTCGCTTCTATATTTGATTTACTGTTTAGCGAATAAAATTGTACATTATCAACCAACAACAATTACTCAATCCATTTCCAACTCACTGTCGTCTCAAGCTTTATCCTCAACTTGATATGTAAAACTTGTAAACATTGTAAATATTTTTTTGTTTTTGTTGTGTTATATATTTTTGTAAATTTCTCGTTCAACTATTTATTTTGAAATAAAAGTCTTTGTTGAAATGTTTCTTTTTCTTCATACATAAAATATGGTATTCTCAAATGAGTTCAAGTCAGAATTGAAATAGATGTTTATCGATAACCAGCTTTTCATCAAACAGGCTTTTTATTCAATACATAGGTAAAAGATGTCACTTTACGTTATATGATAAATTATTCGCTCTTATTTAGGAATGAGAAGTTGTTATCTTATTGTTATTTTTTATTGATAACAATCATTTTTTGCGATAGTTATTTGTTATAAATAACAGATATATAACAAATAGCTTTTATTTTGAAAATTCAGTTCATTCTTTATATTGGTTATATCATGCGAATTAGCAATATTGGAGTTAAAAATTTGTTCTAAAGCATAAGTTCGTATAACGGATACAATATAAATATAAAACGAGCGGAGAGATGATCTTTTTCAGAAAAAAGTGATTTGTTATTAATAGTAATAACAAAAATAGTTATTGCTATTGATAGTCATAACAAAAACGTTATTGTTATAAATAGCAACAACAATAAATTCACAACCCTACCCTTATTTCGTTTGTTCTGTAAACGTTACTGTGACGATTTCTGATAGAAGAGATGCCTGTGTTGATGTTATTACACTTTATTAAACTCTTCCAATCATAAATCGCTTCGATTACATATAAAGTACACGCTTAAATACTCAACCAATTGATTGTAGAGAGAACGAAGAAGAGTGAGAGATAGAGACACATATCAAGGACAGAAAGGTAAAGGCAATATAAGTGATATTTGAGAGAACGAAGGAGAATGAGAGATAAAGACACATATCAAGGACAGAAAGAAAGATAAAGGAAATATATGTGATGAGAAGAAGTGGCACCTTAAGGTCAAATACCATGCACAGACCACACTCGAACGGGAGCGTTACACTCTCGTGTGGAATGTGGACGCTCTCCGCATTTATCGTTACAGTTACACCAGTTGAGAAGCAATCCCATTATGATGTTTCATATGACCTGTGCAAATCCATTAATCTAGTTAGCTCTTTTTGTTTGTTTTCTTTTCCTCACAAAATAATCAACTCGTGAAAGAAACACACCCAGATAATGATTCAGTTCATTCCTAATGATCATTATCTTAATCAAGATCAAGAAAAAATAGTATGCTTGATTGAACAACACTCTGATTTGTATTGAATTCTCTTGTCACAATTTCTATGAAACAATCAATATTTTTTTGTTGTTGTGCCTGCTGAAAAGATCACAAAAGTAAATTAATCTTTCTGAACAAAACAATCATTATAGGTTAGCAAATATGAATTGTTAGGAGAAATGATCTAGAGAAGAACAATTATTATTAATTGGAATATATATATATAAATATATTCTAGTTTTCTTCATTATGATCACTGTAAGTGGGGGTAGGTATGATGCATTTTTTTCTTTTAAAGGTTGAACTTTCTGTTGAGAAATATAATTAAAAGAAGAACGAAGATGACTGCGCAATTCTTTTTTCTGTACACGTGATTGAAAAGAGTGCTCTCTTCTATGTGCTGTTCTGTTCATACTATCAACGACCTATAAATGACATAATTGAAAAATATTTTTTCTTTTTATCGTTCTATTTCTCCTTGTCATTCTGAACATATGTTAAGAAAGGAAAATATCACTGTTCATAAGATAGTATGAACATGTCATGAAGTATACTCTTTTTTCGATGTTACACAAGTTGAAATTCAAATAAAATATACGTGAAATGCAATTGAAAAAAATACGACGAATATATATTTTAAAACAGCATCAATACATTAAATTCAATCCATCATTGATAAAAAAATCAGATCCACCAGTTCAACTATTTTTGCTACAATAATCGAAATATGTCTATATAAATAATTTTTTATTGTCTCCTATGAAAATTTCTTTAAATATTCGTCGAATTGAATACAGAGTGAACGATTTCTGTAGAGTACATAAAATGATGAAACAAAAATGTGAAAATTAACAAAATGAATTTTGTTTTTATGAAGCTTTTTTATTCGAAAAACTAACAAATTGTATGTTGTTCGATTCATTTTTACGCGAGAATACTGAATATGTTATTATCCATGTAAAACAACTGAAAAAATAAACAATTTCAAGTATTTTTTAATATTAATAAAATAAAATAAATAAAATTTTATATTATATTCTTCAGTTTTAAAAGTACTTATCATTTACGCAACGTATATTTTAATAATTTTGATAATTTGAGTTTGAAAAGTATTAAAACTGATTACGTTTATATTAAAAATATGTGAAGAATATCGAAATATTCTAATTCAAGAAAGATAAAACTACAGAATAATTAACTTAACCCTTTCCAGCCGGCTCCCAGAAGCGACATAATTAAAACTCTTCTTCTGTTATATTTTCTTATGTTGCCATAGAGATAGCAAAAAACTATTTCTTAAAATTGAACGGTGCTTCTATGTTGAATGACTGTATGTTGCCATTTGGCAACAGCCGGCCGCAAAGGGTCACAATTTTGGAAAATTCATTTGTCGTTGTCGACCATCAAAATTCACTATTTCGCGTCCTTTTCATTTAATTATTCAAGAAAAAACAAAAAATATATACGATACACTTGCATAGTTTCTCCGCGATTCAAATCGACTTTTGTATGAAAAATTTGAGATGCATTGAACCTAAGGAGAGAGTAGTTGTAAGGTTTTTTGTGTTGGTGGGAATCAGGATAGGTATTCTTGTAGATCTTTTATTTCTCTACATCCA
>OENM01002790.1:0-14141 GCA_900239745.1 Rotaria magnacalcarata
GTCAGTAACTCTTTCGGGTGACGTTATTTTTACCGTCAAGAATCTTGAAAATGAAAAATTTAATGATGAATTCCACGTTGTTTAGATAAGATTTCTTAATTGTGTCATAGGAAGATGCGAAATAAGATGGTAGTAGATCTATCTCAATAGTTCCATTAGGGTTCGAACGAGTATCTCTTAATATTGCATCCTCAATATCAATGAGTCATGAATTATTGATGATAACATATGTATATGTCGAGAGAACAAAAGAGGAAAAATCGAGTTCAAGAAAAATAATAGAAAACGACTGAGAACGAGTAATGAACTTTAAGATTTACTCGAAATTCTTAGTCCCCCATCACTTTTATTCTTCATAGCATTAAGTTTTTTTTTGTATCTGCAAGAATTATGAACAATCTGTTTAACTTATCAATTAATGAAAATTTCGAGTAAACTCAAAGCAGTCATATTCAAATACATGACTAAGAAAACTATTCGTGTCTATAAAGTGTTTTATACCTGTTCCACATATTTGTTTATAGAAAATGGCTCCTAACTTTTTTGTGTTATTATTTCGAATTTGAAAAAAAAAGATAAATTCTATATGAAATCCGTAATTTCGGAATGATCTTTTCCAAAGAACGAAGCTTAGTAGTAAAAATTGTAAAAAAGATATCACATACGTATTTGATTTTACCATAGCTAAGATCATTAGGTAACAAAAAACATGCGTACTATATTTTCAAGTAAGTAAAAGAAAAAGAAAACTCGTGAAGAACTACAATAATGCTCTGCTTCGCACCGTATTAATGAGTTTTTACGCTGTTTCATGTTTTCTTTCTTATGCTGAACATTACATCACTCATGATAACAGAGAGTTGATTTTTGTCTATGTAGACCTAACTACCTGTACAGAGTCAAATTTCATTAAAAATAATTATATATATCTGATTAGAAACATTTAAATTGAGTAATTCAAGAAAGAATTAATCAAAGCTTACCTAGTTGCTGAGTACGGGTTGTAGTTGTGACGTTTGTCACTATTGATTATCATAGAAAGTTTATATAAAAAGTTCACGCAATTCTGTCTAATTTAGAAAATGGTATAAAAGTTTATTGGTATTAAGCGTTACAGTAGTAGTCTAATTCTATGAACTCTGAATTCCTGAAAATATTACCAGGGTCACTCCGCTGAGCAAAAAATAAAAATGGATGGTGGGTATATATCTTTGTAGATGCTGCTGTGTGTTTGTTCCTTAATGGACATGTATACAAAAGACTCACAGTTACATCTTCACTCTCAAGATAACTGACGGTTCTTTTACTTGTTATTGGTGGGCAGAGTTGCTCATTGTAAGTCGGCACTGGATAACAAACAGGCGCGCTTCGACATCGAGGATGATGAACACATCTATGATCGGGTTCATAACAAAGGTTATTGTGGTCACACTTAACTAGTTTAGAACAGTCTGCCAAGGATTCATAGCTACAAAAACCGACGTTAATAGCGCCTGGAAAATGTAAACAACTACAACCAGTATTTGGTGAACATTTTTCATATTGAGCGATACCATGGCATATTTGAGATTTGACTTGAACTAGCAATACACTAAATGGAAAAAAAGAATAAATCTGTAAAGTTTTAAAGAAAGATTTCTCGATGTTCAATCGGTAGAAAAATAATAGAACTACCTNAGTAATCTAATTCTATGAACTCTGAATTCCTGAAAATATTATCAGGGTCATTCTGCTGAGCAAAAAATAAAAATGGACGGTGGGTATATATCTTTGTAGATGCTACTGTGTGTCTGTTCTTTAATGGACATGTATACAAAAGACTCACAGTTACATCTTCACTTTCAAGATAACTAACGGTTATTTTACTTGCTAATGGTGGACAGAGTTGCCGATTGTAGGTCGGTATTGGATAACAAACAGGCGCGCTCTGACATCGAGGATGATGAACACATCTATAGTGTTCAGGCTTGTCACAAAAATTATTTTGATTGCATTTAACTAGCTCAAAACAATCTGTCGAGAATTGATCGCTACAGATGCCGATGTTGATAGTTCCTGCGATATATAAACATGCACAGCCACTATTTGTCGAGCAGTGATCATATTGAGCCATACCATTACAAAATTGAGATTTGACGTCAACTAACAATACACTAAATAGAAAACAGAACAGTTAACAAGAAAAAGAATAAATCTGTAGAGCTTTAAAGAAAGATTTCTCGATGTTCAATCTGTAGAAAAATAATAGAACTACCTGCATAGAATGACTAGGAAACAGGAGATTGCTTTTGTAGACATCGTTTTCCTTAAAATGAAATACAATAGCGACAGGGCACATTTTTATATATGACGGATAGTTAATCTTTCACACATTCGTCGAAAGTGAAAAACACGACTTGATCCTTCGATAATTAGAAATTCGATATTGTTAATCGAATGCTTTCTTTACAATTTAACATTACTCGGGAAACAAATCCTGAAAGCAGCTGAAAAGCGCAACTAAACAATATGATTGAAGTCGATCGTTTCAGAATGTGTGCGTGTGAAGGACTGAATGTAAGTCCCACTCACTAGACTCTGTCCCAGTTGACTCAGCATCTTTTAGACTTAACATTGGATTCTGATATTTTACAATACATTTCCCTAGTTTTTAGGAAACAAAATTATTTCTCTAAAATTGATGATATGTCATTTTAATTGGACGCAATGCGTCATAAGATTGTAAGCAATATAAAAATATGATGATTGTACATTAGTCAATAGACTTTGAAATTAGTTTTCAATTTCACATGATACAATCGTTGTCAATACAACTATTCATTTTGAAAGTACGAATGATAAGAAAGTTTCAAATTACAATTGTTTTTTTCATGACATTTTATTTTTATGACCTTCACCTATGTTTTTCATCAAGATATTACACGAAGAAAAAACTGTCAGCAATAGTTACACTCTAATGAAGGGTAACCTGAGGGAAAAGTGTACCATTCTATTATATTGTGAAATTACATTAAACAAAGCGACATAGAAAATGATACTATATAAGCGAAATTCGTTGTGACTTCAGCAAATGCTCAGTATTCAATACACGCCTGAAGAAAAAACAACAACTGTCTCGTTTTGGTTGGCTAAAAGAATAATCTTTCCAACATAATGGACGCTCTTGAAACTTTTTAACTTTGATACCGATAATTATTATTGAGTATAAACAACCGAGAAAATAGTTTTTCGGTGAATGCTATAAGTTGAAAATAAATGTTTGAATTCACAACTCATACTTATTATTATCTTTTTCCTTATACCTTCGGAAAGAACGAATCTTTTACTATTTCAGAAGTTGATGTTCAGTGTGAATATTTTTTATGAAATAAAGCCTCAAACAAACGTATTATAATACTAAAAGTAAGATCACATGCTCATCAGTCATTATATGATCCTTCGATGCAAAAAAACCTTCAACACCAATTTCTCTTAAATTAGAATTAAGAATACTCATAATTCAAATTAACGAGAACAAAAACAATAATTAACTAAAAACTATTTTCTAATTCATTTCTTGGATGTGGGTGTGAGTGAGAATATATATCTCTATGTAGCTTATATGGATTTATATGATCATCATTGAGGTATTTAGTTATTTTTGAGAAAAAAGTTGTTTTTTGGTAAAAAATTATAATCGAATAAGGCTACAAAAGTGATACTTATCTGGTTGCTCATCATCATCATCATCAGTAATATTACCATGTACTTGTTATCATTGAAATCTCACGAGAAAGTCATCCATCACTTATTGTATATTTCGACATCATTCAAAAGAGGTCAATTCGAAATATTTCGAATTGTTAGTGCATAGTTCAACAATCAATTAAACCAAAAACATTTATGTTGGACAAAGATAAATAATCGTATCGTCACTTTATTTCTATGAGATCTTCTTACACAAAGAACAGCTACTGAAAATTCTTCGTGGATTTCCATCAACCTACTAGAACAACACCTTTCGATTAAATTAAAGAATTATCAAATCTTTTTTTCTAATCATGCGTCAAATATAAAACGGTGGTGGAACATTGAGATTTGATATTAAAATTCAATATTTATTTTAATGGGTGGGCCATAAAGAATTACCCTCTTAGTATTTTGGAGATTTCTTGCTACAGAATGCGATTAATGAAAATATCTTTTATCAAAAAAGAAGCGCTTGAAATTCTGCACAATGTGGTATATTTTATTTAACGAATATAGTCTTCTCCGTTTTTCTGGATTTGACGCAATCGTATAGTAAAATCGTGTACAGAATGTAAAATTTTCGTTTTTTCAATTTTTTTAACAGAACATTTTATTTCATTTATCAGTGTTTCTTTTGTTGTTATCTTGTGCCAATCCATATATCCAGCTAGTTCATTCCATAAACTATAGTCTAGTGGACATAAATCAGGTGAATTTGGCGGCCAACAATCCTTTGATATGAAGGAAGGAAAATGATCAGCACACCATTTTTTAACCATTTTATGGATGTGGGGCTTTGCACCATCTTGTTGGTAAGTCCAATCGTCTCTCAACATTCGATTACGTGACCTTAGAGCAATGTGAAGCACTTCGTTGATATATCTTTCAGCATTCATGGTTCCATGCTCTATGATTACAGGTTCAGTGAGACCTTGTGCACATACACCGAGCCACACCATAACTTTTGTTGGAAATTTTGTTTTTTGGTGTATAGCACCTTGTCTCTCAGCCTCTGCTCTACTGATCGCCCACACACGATCATTCTGAACATTATAGACACCGTCTAAATCAAAATATTTTTCATCAGAAAAAAGCCATCTTTCGGTGTCGTTTTTGGTGTAATGATTTAAATCCCAGTTTGCGAATTTAACCCTCTTCTTTTTTTGAAGGTCAGTGAGCCTTGGTTGTTTGATTTTCTTGTATGATCTCAGCAGCTAACTGTCTTGATGAAATCTGTTTCTTCTGAGCAAGACGGTATTTAACTTTTGAGATATTTGCTTTTGTTCGTACTGTGCGTGGATGACCAGGGGAATGAGACAGATCGATAGAGCCTGTTTGGTTGAGCATTTTAACCCATAACGTAATTGTTCTTAATGAAACAACTCCGGCTAAATCGCGGTAAATTTTCGTTGGACCATCACCATTTTCATATTTCTTTTTTACGGCTAGTTGAAGATCTTTACTTTTCATTTTCGTTCCCGGTGTTTGAAATGATTTTCAAATCCAATCATATATATTCTGATAGAGAAATTCAAGCGCCATCTTATGATAGTAAAATATATTTTACCATACGAATAAAGGAGTACATTTATGAAAAATACTAAGAGGGCAATTCTTTATGGCCCACCCGTTAGAATTAAATTAACTTTTCACGAAGTTAAATTTAAACAAAAATAAACTGTAAATTGACATCCTCAAGATAGGAAAATAATACAACAACGTACGCATATGATAAGCTTATATATGTTCATAGAAAATATAGAACTATTTTGATGCAAAAAAAAAGAGCATTAGAGAGAACTCTATTTTGTTTCTATAGAATAATCTTTCAGCATATAGATTATTCTGAGGAATTTCTAGCAAAAAAAAGAAAGAATGATCTATTCAAAGAATTTTACTCGATACCCGAGAGAGAGAGAGAAAGATCTCATTTTATTCTTATACATTTTCTCTTCTAGTTAATATTCCTGTTAATGCTAAATGGAAGCAGAACGGTGTGACTATTGCTGGAGGTAACGGGAGTGGGGATGCCACTAATCAACTCACCCGCTCTTATGGTCTCTTCGTTGATGATGATCAAACAGTGGTTATTGCTGACAACGGGAATAATCGTATCATGCAATGGAAGAACGGTGATACAACGAATGGACAAGTTGTTGCTGGTGGTAAAGGCGAAGGAAATGCATTGAATCAATTGAATTATCCAACTGATGTATTAATTGACAAAGAGACGGATAGTCTCATTATTTGTGATCGATGGAATCGACGAGTAGTACAATGGTCTCGTCGTAGTGGTACAACACAGGGTGAAGTGCTCATCGACAACATCGATTGTTATGGAGTAGCAATGGATGAACAGAGAAATCTCTACGTCTCTGACGTCGCAAAAGATGAAGTAAGACGATATCAATTGGGTGAGAAGAATTACACTCTCGTAGCTGGTGGAAATGGTAAAGGTGATGGCCTCAATCAATTTAACGCGTCGAGATATCTCTTTGTCGATCGACAACAGAATGTCTACGTATCAGACCACGACAATCATCGTGTAATGAAATGGAATAAAGGTGCAAAAGAAGGTATTGTGGTCGCTGGAGGACAAGGTAAAGGGAATGCTCTGACACAATTGTCTTATCCTAATGGAATCTTCGTTGATACGTTGGGTACACTCTATGTACTAGACTCGGATAATAGTCGTGTAATGCGTTGGACACAAGGAGACAAGAAACAAGGCACTGTAGTTGTAGGTGGAAATGGCAGAGGAGCAGGAGCAAATCAGTTCAACATCCCCTATGATTTGTCTTTCGATCGACAAGGTAATCTCTATGTCGCCGATCGGTATAATAATCGTGTTCAACGATTTTCTATCGAATAAGACTTGTGAATTGTTTTTTCTTTGTTCGTTTCTTTTTCTATACTTTGAAATAAATGAACAAAAAAAAGAAATTTTCTTTTACTCTTTCGCTTCACAGAAAAGAAAAAAATATAAGATTACGTCATATGTTTCTTCTTCTTCTTTTATTTATTTATTTGTTAAATGAAAAGAAATAAATTGATTGAAATGAAAATTTATTTTTTCTTTGCTTACCAACTAATAGTTGCTCGCGCAACCAAGAACTACCTTTGTGGTGCCATCGAGAGCCGAGGCTCTTCACGTGCAGGCATAGATCTAGCGTGTATAGAACATACAACAGGAAGATCTATATGCGGCCAGTACGTGCTATGGGCACCAAATTAGGCTTGGCCAGTTTCACGCCGATGTATGGAAAGCCTCCGTAGGACGTAAAAATATATACATATATACAAAAAGTTATAGTTACTCTTTTGTATCACTAAAATAGAAATAGAAAAAAGTAAAATTGAAACTAAAATGAAAATAGAAAGACAATTATAATCATATAAAAATAAAATAAACAAATGGGGTAAAAAGCTGAGACAACGAAAAACAAATTAAAAGAACTAAAACTATACTTACCCGTGATATTGATCAATAGCCAGTATGAATAGAAGCTGAAATAGTTAAAAAATAATATATATATAGATAATATTATAATAAAAGAAGAAAAAGAAGAAGAAGAAGAAGAAGAAGAAGAAAAGGGAGAATGATACTTTACGTTGAAAGTTGTAACTATTTATAGTCATTTTTTGGTGAATTGAAATAGACAATTGATATTATCTATCAATTGTACTTTGGATGATTGATCAACAATGTGACAGTGTTACAATTAGTAGTCATCATCATCGAGATAAATCAATTATGTCATACAGTAACATATTGACGTATACTCGACTAATTGACCGTTTGTGTTTCATCTGCACCTGTGTAGAATGAAAGAATCATAATAGGTCTATCTATCGGAATCGATCACAATGGCAATTTTCAATTGTTTTCAGTTTGAACATTATTTTCTGTTTTATTCTATGTTTTGTTTTCAATTTCAGTTCAATCAAAATTACCAGTAGAAAAATTAATTTATGTTTAACTAATCTTCTATGGTTTACATCTGATGTTTTTTAATGGATAAACATTTTGAAAATATGTTTTTCAATTATGTTCATTATTGAAAGTATCAAAGAAAATATCTCAATCAGTAAAATTATCTCTAATCGCTGTTAGATCCAAAAATTTCAATGAGAAAACATTTTGTTCTTCAACATTATCAAAATGAATTGTTACAAATATTGTAGTTAAACGTGTTTGATTTAATGTAATCGTCATACAATAATCAGTTCGTATCAACACTAACACTAGTCAAATGAAATAAGCGTGAGTAGTCCATATCGTTTTCGGATTCACATTATTCATGGATACGTAGATATCTAAAATGATTGATTAACCCTATAATTATATTTCAATTTAGTTCGACGTTATGAATTACTGCATATGAAGACTACGGTTGTTTTATTGCAGTTATATAATATGTTTTCCATCAATGAATATTATTTAGTATTGTAATGCCTACAAATTGAAAATTACGCTTGATTGATGACTACAAGGTTGATCGTAAAAATTATCACAGAATGACAGTACAATCTATCAACTTCATTTTTGTAGCTTCCGACGAGAATTATCTACATAAAAACGTAGTATAATCTTTATGAAACGACTCATTTTGTTTTTCATTGTCAGAAATGATATTTTCTATTTTTTATTCATTTACTGGTTTCTTCGTATTATGATATCTCAGTGTTGGGAAGTAAATCGTCCGAAACAGAGTATATATCAATCGATCTGTTCTTGAATAAGTTTGTTGGTTCATTAGAAATATTTTCTTTTATTCGTGAAGTTTTGATTATTTAGTATCATTTAAGATGGAAGCGGCTGAATTATATGACATGTACCATTTCGTGTACTCTGTCATTCTCACGATATGGATTTGAAAGAATTAGTTGATTTTCAGTACTACCATGAAATTTAGCTATTTTTGTTTTTCTTTTAGTTATTTTTCATTAGGTTTTGTTTTTCGATAAATCTTCTTCACATTATTGTACTAAATCTAGACACTGTAAGTACATTACTTTTATCTTCCATGGTATTATCAACATCGAAATAAACTTTCTATTTAAGAAGAAATTAAATAGATTTTCTCCTTATCTGTTTATCAAGGATAGCTTCGACTCGAAATTCAAGTTCCACGATTCATCTCTACGCGAACAATATTCAACATATCTAAAATGAACCTTATGACAACTTCCCTCGCTACATGTTACGATGAATAAAATGTGCAGGTTGATCGTAACATCGACTTGCTAGAGCAACACTTTCATTTATAAATCAAGAAAAATTGTAAGAGATTATGTTGAATAGAGAAACATTTGCGTGACAAAAAACTCAACTGTTGATGTGCACTGATATATGAAGTTAGCAGACCAAATGTCTCATTCACAAGAAGGAGCGATAATGTGAATTTCTCACAACATAGTTTTTTTTTATAATCACCAGAAAAAGAAATCATGTATCCAGGTGAAAAGATGTCATTTGAACTTTTCTGATGCTAAATCACATACTATCGTACAGATAGTTTAAATCAATCAACTTGTTGACAATAATCATCGAAACTTTCACAACATCGAGCACTGAGTAAACTACATTGAATATCTGCTGAAACAATGTGTGCTACTCTAATTGAAGATTTTGTTGGCCATTCAATAATAATGACACGGATATATTCAGGTCGTGGATTAGGATAGTCAATGGATTTATTAAACTAAATGATCCAATAAAAAATTTCGTATGTTTCTGTACATGAATTATTGGATGATGATATTGTAATGTTTGAATAACCGATGTCTTATTAGAATAAATTCTCGAAATAGCTGTTTGGAAAGATACGGAATAAAAATCAAAGTCGTGTATCATCTATAATGCCAAATTGAAAGTAAATACCTATGTTGTATATTTAAGTCTTTTGATGCACATTTTCCCCTCCAGCATCTGAACGTTCACTATTCACATTGTAGACAACTATAATCAACTATCTAACATTTGATTAACATATTAGTATGTCATAGCTACTTCAGCGCGTCGATTTTGAATCAAATATTTTGCATGTCATAGAACTGAATAAACAAAATATAAGTATTCTTTCAACGGAACGAAAGATAACTTGAGTCATACAAGAAAGAATTATATTTGATACGCACTTTACTACTACGAGGTAGATTGATAATTCATTTTTTGTTGATAATACCGCAAACCAGTCTAGATAGAAAAGATAGAATGAATTTCACCTCTAAAGCATAGCCATGTGAATAATTGCTAATGACTTCACAACCGTTGTTTGTGCTAAACCAAGAATTATCTTTGTAATAAGGGTGTGTGGGTGTATATCTTCTTCCACCCACACCCGCACACCCTCAGAATATGTCGTTACTTTTAAAAAAATATATTCTTTTGGATATATATATATACAGCTTTTATGTCTAGCTAAAACTTCACAGAAAAAACTGCTACATGATCACTGTGTGAATGTTTTATTTTTCTTTTGAACTATTTTGTATTTTGTACTTAGTATTAAACAAGTTCTCAGTCAGCCTACTAAATACGCGAAAGGAAAAATACTATTAACAAAACAAATGTCACTATAGTACAAGAATTTTTCCAAAACACATGCTTATACAGATTAAGAGTTTTTTTTTCCGTCTAACAACCATCTGATCGTTGCATAGATTGATTTCGAGAGATAAACAATTTAGTTCATCCACACCATTTTAACAATCGATTTGTCTTATATGTAAGACAATTTTCTTCGTCTTTCAACAAGACTCTTAGAACAATTCGCTCGCGTATTTTATTTGAGATATTAAGTCGGAAGAAATATTTTTCTTTTATATGAAAACAGATTATGTGAGAAAAAAGATATTAAATTAAAAATTTCTATCTGATAAAGTTATTTGTGTAAATCGTGTGATATTAAATTTTGAAATACGATTCAACTGTTGTTATTAATCACAGAGAGAAACTGTTTTACTATATAAATCTTGAGATTTAATTCTTCATCTTCTCTCTATTTGAAACCTTCAGAAAAGTGTTGTAGCAAACCATTATTGATCTACAGTTTGTGATCGTATAATAACAACGTATTTACTATTGTCTATCTTCGTCGAGCTTTTCACATTCTCTTGTACAATTTATACATCAAGAAAAAAGGGAAATATTTCGCTTTTTAACATCTCACAACGCTTTATTGTATTACTTTTTCGATCTTCATGTAACATTTACAACAGATCTTAAAAACTCACCATTACATATGTGAACCCTTATCATATTCACATAGATCAATATAGCATCTTCCATTAGTTTTATATTGCTGATTAATAGCCGTATTGAATATGTGCTTTTCCAATGTCATCAATTTTAACGAAGATGACCAGATAGGTCTAGATTCATCAATAAATCTACTGAATGCATATTCACACATGACTCCACATACAGATTGTATGCATCAATGGTGTCGACTCGAGCTCCTGATTCCAACATCATTATATCTATCCAATTTTCTTTTCGCAAATTAGAGAAATACGCGATGGCAAGCTCATCACATTCACTGTGGTTTCGATGCATTAAATGTTCGATTGGTCGCCGACAAAATTCCTTGATTGCTGTTCCGCTATTTTGATCATTAATAGCTAATTAAACAATCATATTTATCCGAAGATTCTCCCAAATCACTATTGTGAATCATTAGAATAAATAATATTAGTCACTGCGCAATTGAAACGATGAAATTATTTTACTCTATGAAAATCATATTTGATATATCGATCATAGGTTGTGATAAAAGTAAACAAGCAGCATCTCAAGTCATATGTGATTATATGAAACAAGCAGAAAGTTTCACTTTTCTCACAACGACATGTCTCAATACTAACTAACAAAATGTGTTTTATAAAATGATCTTTCGCTTTTTTTTCAGTGAAGTCGATTTTTTATTCTTTCTGACTATCGTGCTAAGGTCTATATGAGTTGACATGTATTAAACGAATTTTTCAGTTAATACTTACATGTGTTTTCATAATCTATGACAGTTTTATCTATACCAAACGTTTTAACAGATTTTAGTATACTTTTGTACAAACCAAATATGGCTTTATCGAATAAGAATAGTTTTGAATTTGTTATAAATAGATATATCTCCCAAGTAAGCAAAAAATGAAGGAAGACTGCCGACATGACTAGTCAGAAATGTCCGCAGGATCCGTCTAGTCTAGTCTGAAATGTCTTGCATACCCGTCTTGTCTAGTCAGCTTAATGAGGAGTGTCTTACAAACACGTCTGTACTAGTCTGAAATGTCCTTGAGCCCAGTCATGTCTAGTCCGTGTTGTCTGTTGACCTAGTCCAGACTAGTAAGAAGATTAAAAACAGAGGTTACACGGTGGATTTGAACATCCAGCCCGACAGTGTTTGAGATATGACGGGCATCCTGACGGGAGACTAGGATACTGAAATAGACTGCCGTAAGTATATATAATCTAAACTTATATATTGACTCGCATCCATGCATAGAAAATGAGAAATAAATCGACGTACACGGTATTGACCAGTCTGAAGCATCTTTTGGACACCTCATGACTAGTCGGTTTTTTAGAAGTGTTTATTTTACTCAATGCTTGTCGAATTTTTTTCTACCTAGAAGTACAATTAGAGAGTCTGCTGTCATCAATAGTGCATTCGAAAAGATTTAATATATTGCATGCATCCCTGTCTTGATATATTCTATTTTATTTTGCATTAGCATATGCTAAAAGTTTAAGAGTGTATCAAAACATAAAATAGTAGGGGTTAGTACTAACAACAAAATTCATCTCGTATCTGGGAGTGCTAATTTATATATTTTTTTTCAAAATAAGAGATGTACTAAATTTAAAAAAATTGAGAAGCATCTAAATCTTTTCATATAATACTATTATGTTAGTATATTTTAAATATCAATTCTAATAATTTAAAATAAACCAAAAATAATTTTTATTATTAGATGAATATACGGTGATTTTAATTTAAAACTAACCTAAAAAATAATATGAAAAAAATTAGCTTCTTCCCGGTATAAATTATTTTTATTTTTATACTCAAATTAATGTTTTTAAAACCCAAATAATTAATCGCACTTGCTTATAAATCAAAATAAATTTCTCGAAAAAATTATAAAATCTTCTTAATTTATTTTTATTCAATGTTATCTAAAGTAATCACGTTTCGGTAAAAGATAATTTTTATTGATACATAAAATAAAAAATTCGGAGTAAAAATTGTATTAAATAACATCTTAGAATGATCATGAGTGTGTAGAATATGACTTCAAGATCATATGGCTCAATGGTTCTGGCGACGGGTAAGTGTCACATTGTATACATGTTCGAATCTAATCTTCATCCTTACATATTTTCATTCAGACTAGTCCAGACTCGTCCACTATATAAGGCTCCAGCTGGTTGTATACTCGTCCCAGACTCCCTTAATTTTTCATTCATAAACCATTTCCTGACGGGCGACAGGGACGCTCGTCGCGACTACTCTTATTAGATTTTATGACTAGTCGTCAATCAGAGTACTAGGACGCGTATGCATGCCGGATAAAAACTCAGACTAGTCGTGGACGAGTAGTTTTTGAGACAAAGACTAGACGGGACGGGTCGACTTGACTAGAAAAAAGACTAGTCATTTAACCAGTCTTTTGCTCACTTGGGTCTTTCATGCCATATAATCGAGTTTTACGTAACGTTTGATATATAGGACGAAAAATAAAATGTGACTAACTACAAGTACAGTCTTTATATTAATCACCATTAAAAAAATATGTCGATCACATGCAGTACATAGTGTCCAATTAGAGAAACATTTTACTCTAAAATTTGATGAAAAGTTACGAATATTAGTGGGAATATCTGCAATAAAAATATAGATCATTGTCTCTGTAAAAAAGAAATAAACAGCTGTGTATGAATGTCGAGATTGTTTCTATCATGAATGCTTTATAAATTTTAAATGTTCTACAGCCGTTTTCTTCTCGCACGGATAAGTAGAATATTGTTTGATTGCAAATGTATTGAGTCGAGCAGTTCAAAACAAATATAATTCTATTACTTTTATGAATGGTTTATTCTCAATTATTTCAAACAGAAACCGCTGTTTTCTTTTTGTTAGCTAAGAAGAAAAATGAATACTATTTTTTGTATGACATTTTAACCAGTTCGTTTTTAATCGATTAAACAATTCATTTCTACTCGTAAAGGAAAATTCCTATTTATGCTTTCATTCTTCGACCAAACGAATAGAAAATCGTGTATCATAATATTTAACTTCATCTACTCTCTTTTTTCTTTTATTTAAGTGAAAAATGTTGCTCTGGCAGACCGATGTTACCATCAATCCGCACGATTTTGTCATCGCAACATGTATTTGATCAGTAAAGAT
>OENM01002791.1:2954-14141 GCA_900239745.1 Rotaria magnacalcarata
GTCTGTGATGGTGTTTGAATTCTCTGTCACTGTCTGTGATAGTGTCTGAATTCTCGGTCACGATCTGTGATGGCTTTTGAAGGCGCAGTAACTGCCTGTGATGGCTTCTGCGGTCTCTGTCACGGTCTGTGATGGCTTCTTAAGTCTGTACAACGGTCTGTGGTGGTCTCTAGAAACTTCATACATCATAATACAGATACAGACCGTGACAGAGAAGCTCCACAGACCATCACAGACCGTGGTAGACGGATTCCAGAAAACGAGCTTTATCATGCATGTTTCACATTTTTAATCTTGCAGGGATTGCGCTAATAGCTTTTCTTTCTATAGTAGAATGTAAAACATTTCAAGGGCTTTCAGAGTCAGGAAAGAAATTTTTGAGATGCTGACACAGTGCTCTGCTAGCGCCCAATTACTAAGTTCGAAACATCATTGACGATCTCGAACAGCAGTGTCACATATTCAAAAAATCGGGCATGCCAAAAATGCCACGGGAGATGCGGGATACACAGCAGCAATACTCCCAGCAAATATAAATATCATAGCTATAAGGAATCCATCAGGCGCAATCTGTATCTGCCGCAGAGATGCCGCATCTTTCGTACTTCTCCACAGAGAGATGCCTCATCTCTGGCATCTCCATCTCCAGCATCTTCCGATGAAAAAATATTTTTCGATTTTTAGCCTCGACCCTACCTGGAGATGCGTCTTCATAGCGAGATTCCGCGTCTCACGCACAGACGCTACATCCTCCAGCAACTACTGAGGAAAATCACTCTCCTGATTTGAAAGCGATGACCAATTCCGGTCCGTGCGTCACAATCGAGTGTGGAAACTGTGCATTATGATATTGCTGTACAACTCACCGCGACGGCGGAACCAGAAATGAAGTTCATCACATAATGGAGCGAAGCGAGAGGGTGAGCGTCGAAACACAGGTAGGCACACTAACTCGTAGTCTTTCGTGGATACAGTCACATAGGCAAAACACTAGATATACACTGAATCAGGCACAAAAAGGTAAAACAGGCAGACAGCTAACCACGCCAAAAAGGCATATTACTCAATGTTGGTGTGCGACCACGGTAGAGAAACACGAAAACACATTAACGCATTCACACACTGCCACACCCATCACAAGTGTGGGTGTCACGAAAGGCCGAATATCTCGTCTACACACGTATACAGCATACCTAATGTGGGTGTCTCGAAAGCTGGAAAACGGCGGCGTACAGATACGGACGTATCTCTGTTACTCGAATTATCACTCTAAGATGTGGGTGTGGGTGCGTGGGTTGGTGTACATGCATTTAGCTTTCGTTTAAGTAGGTGCGCGTGTTTTCATGTTTGTCTGCCGCAGCGACGCGCCAATATCGAATGATTTGCCTTTTCCACGTGGTTGGCAGTGCGCCTGTTTTTACCTGTTTACTTGTCATTCGCTGTAAATTTAGTATTTCGTTTATGTGGCTGTATCCATGGTTGACTACGATTTAGCAAGCCGATAATTGTTTCGGCGCTCACCACCACCGCTCGCTGCGTCCTATGATGAACTAATTTCTGGGTTCGCCTTCCCTGTGAGTTAGACAGCATTGGTGGCTGAACAGCTTCCACACTCGATTGTGACCCAAAGATGGGTATTGGTCATAACCTTCAAATCAGGAAAATGTTTTTCCACAGTAGTTCCCCGAAGATACGGAGTCTCTGCGTCAGAGGCGGCATCTTCCGGAAGGGTCTAGGCTAAAAATCGAAAAATATTTTCTCATCGGGAGATGCTGGAGATGGAGATGCCAGAGATTCGGCATCTCTCTGTGGAGAAGTGCGAGAGATTCGGCGCCTCTGCGTGAGACGCAGAATGCGCTTAAATAATTTTACATACGCATAGTATTTGTATTATGTGTTAGTTATAGTTTTGTATGTCGGCGTCTCCCTTGGCATCTCAAACATGCCCGATATTTCGGATATGTGACGCCTCTCATCTCCAATGAGCCTTATTCTTGTGAGAATATCAATTACAAAAATAAATGCGAGAAATCATTAGAACAGTTCATTTTGTAGATAACTAAATTCGTCATCTTTTCAGACGTTCTTAAGGTCTAATAATAGAACTGGTATGGAGAACATTTCAAAATAGATCAGAAACACAATCTTCTTGGTGTCAGCTTTCAAATGCAATATCTAAATAGAAAAGCAGAGATTTGCTAGTGGCTGAATCTATAGCGAGTTGGTCGATGTTCTCGTGGATCCTCTCTCAAGACTTCCGACAAGATCTGTCTATCAAGTTTCTCACTGCATTTGAATAGAAATCTATGGGGAGGGAGTATATGTGGGTCTTTTCTGCATCCTCGATATCTTCCCTCATATTCTTATATACCTTGTTAATGAAAAACAATCTGTGCCCATTAATTAGTATGCTTCATTCAGAGTCTTTTTTAGATTCATTTCACGCTCTCAGTAAATGGCCCTATCAAATCAGGAAAGTTATGCATTCAAGTTGACTGATATAGTAGAAGAACCTGAACGAATGCTGCCACCAATTCAGGGCTATGAGAAGATGCCGTTGGTCACTCTCGAGGAGGCTGTTAAGCCTCTTATTGAAACTGTACCTGAAGTCGAACGAATGGTATTCACAGTTATGCCAAATTGTCAGAACCCACCCGATGGTCTCTCGCCTGATGAGTCAGCTTCGATCATGATCTATTCTTTGGAATGGGGTCCACCCGAAACACCATTCTATAAGATTCTCAACAAAATACTACGTGGTGGAGATCGAGACTTATTACGACCTTGGTTTCTATACTTAAAGCTAGTACTTACTGCTCTTTCGAAAATACCATCTAAACGTCTTGTTCTTCATCGTGGAGTCAAACAGGATTTCAGTGCTAGTTATCATCAGGGGGGAATAATCGTCTGGTGGGGATTTTCTTCTTGCACGTCATCGATTCATGTTCTTCAAAATGAAGCATTTTTGGGCAAGACTGGCACGCGAACATTGTTTAGCATTGACTGCCATTCTGGTAAAGACATTCAGGGGCATTCCATGTATAAAAATGAAAACGAAATCTTACTACTTGCTGCCCGTCAATTCAAAGTTATATCGATTTTGAATACGGGCAATGATTTGCATATTGTTCATATAGAAGAGATCGATCCGTTAACTCCTTTACTCGCACCTCCGTCCGCAAGTATTGCATTTACATCACCAAAGTCATCACTATGGACCTCATCAATAAAACCGCAGAGCTCTGATCATGATCAAAATGCTAAGCTCGAACAAATCATAAGCAAATGTCAATCAGATAAGATAAATTTAAAGGGACAACGATTAAATGATCAATGCATGGAAATCGTCGTTAAACACGGTATTATTGGCAAACAATGCAGAAGACTCGATTTGATGAATAGCGAAGTTACACCGGGTAGTGTCTCGATTCTTGTAGATGCATTACGGAACAATACGTGCTTGGAAGAACTGAATATTACACATAATAGTATATCTGACTCGGATATTCGTTTGCTGGCATCGGTGGCTAACAGTTCGATTCTGAAACGAATTGACCTCGAAGATAACGACATATCTGATGACGGTGCAAGATATCTAGCAGACATGCTTGAAACGAATACAAAATTGCTTCGATTATCATTAAGCGTAAATCATATAAGCAGTCGTGGTGTGAATATGTTAGCCAATGCTCTTACAAGTAGCAACACGCATCTCGAGTTTTTAAATCTAAGTGCAAACACCGATGTGAATGATGAAAGTATCGATTCAGTTGTGAATATGATGGAGCATAATCGATCATTAAAAAAGCTCGATTTGCGCCATTGCGATCTTTCAGATGATGGTAAAGTAAAACTTCGAACAGTAGCCAAGTCAAAAAGAGGATTCGAGTTGTGGCTCTCGCAGTCCATGTAATCATCATACGAAATTATTCGAAACAGTTTCTTTTTCACAGTGTGTTGCACTTTACAGGAAAATATAGCTAATTATTATTCTAATAAAAATTATGATTAATGTTTACAGAATATAATGAGAATGAAATTTACTCAAGAGCATTCTTTCTTTGGTAAAAAAAAAACAGTTTACGTTATAATTGTGCGATATCTTAATGGTACATATTTCTAGGAAGATTTTCGAATAGCACTTATATAACTGTAGCTATGCCTTCAATATATGTCTCGAAGGTTAATGAACACACAAAGCCAATATGTTATATTTTCTTGCTGTTTTTTCAATATTATCGAAGTCATTAGTGACTCACTTTAATGTTGACCAGAAAATTTCATTTACAGCATCAACTCTCGCGATGATGACTACACCATTATATCATGAATATTTTATCAATACATTTATCTGAATTTTAGTTTACGATATCTTGAGGGTGACTAATAGTTACTAATATCACGATTTCGATCCGACAAAGATTGTCATCAAGTATCTTGACTTCGGATATTCATAAGATAGAGTAAACACCTTGATATTGTCTCAAAAGCGAAATCAATTTAAGAGAAAATGAATTACACTGATGTTTTTAATTCAAAATAAATCCAACAAAACAATGGTACAAGCATTTGCTATTGTGAGTAAGAAGCTGCCACTATAGAGGATCAATAATCTTATAAATTACGTAGGTATTTCCGAAGTTGATCATCGGGATTCTATTGAATATTTCAGAACTAGAGTCAAATCAGGTATTTTTTTTGTCTTTTGTTTTGATTAGTTATAAAGAAGGCTGTGTATGTGTGGAGAAACTGCAGTTTTACACTTTTTCTATTACTTGACACGACGATAAACTGTATGTCTTTGAGTCATTGTTCATGAGTTCTAATGAACTATGAGATGACTAGATTGTGTCAATTTAATTCTTGTTGGTTAGAATTAATTTCATCATTGATATTATCATTGACGATATTGGATTGGTCGCTCTTTTCGTATCGGAGACTCACTAAAAGTCAGACGATCGAATAATTGTTTACAGATTGTAATAAATTTCTTTTCCGTACCAATTACAGGCAAGACGTGTAGTTGTGTATTTTGCAACAAAAGAACTCTTGAATTAACAACTAATATAACGTACTTAGTATCTATAGACAGATTCAATGATTTAGAATGAAATAAGTGTAAGCTTATTCATTGTAGAGCAGCATCAGCCGAATAAACTTCAACCATTCCTCCTCCACTTTGCTATTTCTCTTCACTTATAAAGAACGCATTGCATGAGACCGTGGTTAATCAAATATCTAAATATCTTATTCAAATATTAAGTTTGATACTATTGTGGTAGTATGAAGTTCTTGAATCAAAACAAACATATATTTTCATCATAACATTCACATGTATATTGCATTGACAACCATTATCATACATATCTTGATGAAAAGATAAAATCTCTTGTAAATATATTTGTTCTTATCTAGTATGACATAATTTACGCTGTTGCTATTTTGTGAAGTAACAAGACTATGCCTAACTCAGATATATTTATTGTGCATTTCACTGTCGACAAAACATTTCAAAAATGAACATCTTTATCATAGTTGTGTTTGGACTTTCGGTTTCCATCGGTAGGAATAAGTTAAAGGCTATATATAAACTTTCAAACAATATCACTGGAATATATCTGTTATAGATGTAATTAAATCTACATCTACGATCCGTGATACTACTGAATCTATTGCCGACCAATGCTACTATTGTTCGTTTTGTCCATGACCATTCCGACCAGACGGTGATTTCGTCAGTACTACTGTTTCATCTACGGGTTGGTGTGTCGTGAGTTCTATTTTTCTTTCAAAATTATATGACGTATTCATATTAAAATATTCATTGTATTTATAGACGAAGAGTGTCACAAATGAGAGCGATAGTAGCTATGAACTAGGTGTTGCTTATACAGGTCTTTGCCAACACGTAGGATGCTCATGGACTGAAGCCGATGGAATTATCCAATGGGTATGTTGCTGTGACCAACATCTATGTAATACTGGCATTCCGCTACCAATATCTACAACTACTGTGACTAGTGGTGTCTCAACAGTAAAATCAACAATCGATGCACTAATCGGTGCACTAACGATACTTTTTATAACAAACAAACACATTTGAGTGTTTTGATTTTATTTGCTAAGAACGTTTATTACATTTTCATCGTGAGAGTACGGATGAGTTTATAGTTACGAATAGTTTCAAACTCCATGCAATGTGTTTCGATTACAGCTTACATAATCATCGTATACATTTTTCTACTCTCTAGGTTTCTTTGATACAGGACATGCGCAATAATGCAGGATCGTTCGAGCACGATTGCATAGAATAGCTAAATTTATCTTGCAGTTTCTTAGGTAAGATTTATTCGATAATTTCGAAATTTGGATTACAGTGTATCTCTGAATACATAATTTATTTACAAAATCGAAAGTCTTTCCATGTCAAGGGTGAGTGTGAATCAAGGGGGAAAGGCGAGACTCCCGTACACCAGTATACTCCCTGTACTCCCAGGCGATACGATAACAATTCTTCGAAGAGTTTTAGCACTCTTAAGTCTACTATCCACCTGTGTTACGGTATACTAGTGGAAGTTCAGCCAGTCCCAATCTATCTGACAATAAGGCCAAAATACTTCCTTTTATTTCATTCATTTGAAATTTTGGAGTACAATGAAGTATTTTGGCCTTATTGTCAGATAGATTGGAACTGGCTGAACTCCCACTAGTATACCGTAACACAGGTGGATAGTAGACTTAAAAGTGCTAAAACTCTTCGAAGAATTGTTATTGTATCGCCTGGGAGTATGCTGGAGTACGGGAGTCTCGCCTTTTCCCCATTGGTGTGGGTCCTAGCTAGGTCAATACTCAAGCCCTCATGAATATCGATCGGGATGTATTGAGCTACTACTGATAAATCTTCTGTAATTGACTCAGGTTTCATTATTTCTATCTTCTTGCCATCTAATTCATTATGCCACGCTTAACTATACAAAGTTTGAACCGCAATTAATTTCTTTAACGTGATTGCCACTTGAGCACATGATGAAATATTAATCTGATCGATAGCTAAATCAAAGGAAATTAAGAAACATGGAAGGTTATTATTAACTGCCCGCTTGGGTAGGTTAATGTTAAAATAGAAACGAGATTGACGACGAAGAATAATGAGTTGTTGTTGGTAGGGAAATGCAGAGTTGCAGTAATACCTGGAATAATTTTGGGTTGCTTCCATTAATGAAGGTATTTTTGAATGAATTTGTTACTGTGGTAAATTACACGAAGGAAGTGATTGGAGTGCAAGATGCAACGGGCATGGTGTATCTAATCTATGTTATTTTTTAACTGGACCTCAGGATTGTTGGATAAGTGCACGATTGATTTAATGACGGCTGAGAAAGACTGCCAGATCAGGCGGAACGACAGGATTAGAACACGTGATCTACACTTTGTCTTAGGTGAATGTACTACCAGAAGAGGAACATAATTAATATATGACTGATAGATAGCGTGTAAAGGAAAGAATTGAATAGACGTTCTGTTTCTTCGATGTAATGAAACATAACGAGGAATATATCAGGTAAGTTATTATACAAAAACTTGAATTGAGTTTCTGCTTTCTAATTAATTTCTTATAATTGCAGAACAGCAATCAAAAACAAAATTTTTATATGAAGAAACGTGTTTTAAACCTAGTAATATCATTTTCTTAGTGATAATTTATTCACCAATAAATCTATTATATATATTTACAAGCGAAAGAAACCTATTCAGATAAAATAATTAAAAAAAAAGAACATTATTTCAGTTGCATTTCATTTATATACAGTGTCATACACATTACTTTGAATGGGCAAGTATCCAATCATTCATGTATCATTGGGTTTGAGGCAAACGAAACACCGTTCTTATACTAAAGTGACAAAAAATCAATGCAATAAGATAAATATTACATTCATTTTTGTTTCTCTCTCTTTGTTATAGCGTATTCGTGCTAATAAAAAACAGCGACAACAATATGGGCCTAGCATAATTCATTCATCATCTCGAATTAGTCCATTGAATACATCAATGAAAACGCCTACAAACCTTTTGATGACAAGTGATGCAAGCAAACTACAAGAAATATTTCAAACTACATCGTTTTCTTTCGACACTAAACTATCAACAGAAACTATTTCCAAGTGATTTAGAAAGTTTTTCAATTATTCTCTAATACAATGGTTTACTTTACTTTAGACACTTAAGAACAGAGAATATTGAAAAAAAGAAGATATATCCAAAGAAATGGCTCATAGTTATTATTGTCATTACTATTCTCTTTGCATTGAGTGCACTTGCAGTTGGTATTTATCTTATTATTCATTTCACAACTAAAAAAACAACCACAACACCAAGTAAATTTTTTTAATTTTTGTTGAATCGAGCAAAACAGTCAGAATATTGTTCTCCTCTATTTGAAAAAAAAACATATATTTCTTTTACAAATAAATTTCTGCTTGAATTTTAAAGGATTCAATCTAATAAATTTTATTTTTCTAGCTCTCAAACCGTTACTTCGTTGGAATTCAACCGGTTTAACTGTAGCTGATGTAGGTGGTTCATCAGGTTCGACTTCTGATAAACTTAATACTCCTATTGATCTTGCAATGGATTTTTCCAATACACTCTATATTGCTGATTTCAATAACAATCGAATTCAACAATGGCTTACCGGAGCATTAAATGGTACAACTGTTGCGGGTCACGCAAGTGGAACTCGTGGCATAGCATAGGTGCAGCTTATCTAAACGCTCCCGCTGGTGTGTTTATTGATTCAAATAATAATATTTATATATCTGACTCAACTAATGCTCGAATTCAAGAATGGACTAGCGGTGCAACATCGGGAACTCGTATTGCTGGCACAGGTAGGACAAAAACACAGCGATACTAGATAAAGTGATTATTTGTGTATATATTCAAAATCTATTTTCTACTGTGCTGCATAGCGCATACTTTCTTATTTAAATTATTTAGCATTAAGTTAATTTGTACATGATTTTGTTTATAGGTTCATCAGGTTCTGCGTATAATCAATTTGATACTCCATATTTTATTTCGCGTGACATAACTACGAATACACTTTACATCGCTGATTACAATAATCATCGTGTTATGAGTTATGCATCGGGTGCATCCAACGGTACTTTGGTCATCGGAGGGCAAGGACCAGGGATAAACAACACACAACTGTATTATCCTGTTGGAGTTTATTTCGATTCAGCATCGAATTGCCTTCTTATTGCAAATTATGGTGGTCAGCATATTGTTCGTTGGACGTTAGGTGATAGTAATTGGGATTTGGTTCCAGGGACCCCTGGAATGGTTGGCAGCTCATCGACACTTCTCAGTTATCCGACAGGTGTCACACTCGATCCAATGGGTAATCTGTACGTAGCTGATACTGGCAATCATCGTATACAACTTTTTTTAGCTGGCCAAAACAATGGAACAACAATTGCTGGTATAACTGGGTTGAGCGGTTCTAATTCCACTCAATTAAATTCCCCCTATTCCATAAGGCTCGATAATCAACTCAATTTATTCGTAGCGGACACGATTAATAATCGATTACAAAAATCTGGGGTGTGGGTGTGGGTGGGTGTGGGTGTGTGGGGTGTGGGTGTGGGGTGTGGGTGGCGTATTGTTTCATATCCACGCCCACACCCACACCCAAACAGCGCATGCTCTCTGGAACCGAATTCCACTGTTACAAATAACTCATCAAGATACAGTTGGGGCGCATGCTACAAGCTTGGAACAGGTTCCTAGATGAACAGATCTACGAATTACTGCAAGAAAGAGAGAACGGGCTGTTCAGAGCTGAATATCTAAACGACAGGTAAATTAATTCGAAGAAAAGTTTCCTATATCGCGCAGGCCATATCACCTTTCCCTGGAAACAAGGGTGTTGTAATAGAAACATAGTCCCTAGAGCCAATTATAAACATAATTACTTACTGAGACTAGCATTGTGACAGATAAATCGATTATCTCTGGAACAAATTACATAATATTGAAATAGGGTTTTTACTAATCGATAGAGCGTGCTGAATGGTACTTGAAACAGACTCCGAGGTTAATCGACCCTAAATCATGCCACATTTGAATATAAAATATTTAACCTATACTGTAGAACTATCCATCTAATAGAAAGGTAGAATACAGAGCAGGACAAGAAAAACAAAACTATTGAAGACAAACATCCGGTTAGTTCAAGTTATGATCGTCTGCATAATTTGTTCACATTAATTTCAATGAATTTCTACATTTCAAGATAGACTCTGTTGACAGAGATCTCGGAATTTTGCTCGAAACGAGCCATGAAGTGAATTGAATGCAATTAAGTTGGCTCATTCTGAATTGAGTAATACAACTGTGGTCCAGATAATGTTCCTCATGGTGATATTGTATGTTTTTTTGTCTAAGAGTTCTTTTTCTTTGTGGAGGACTTGACAAGGATGATAATATTTTGACATATTCTCGCGTTATTTTGGTTGTAAAAACCAAGTGGTTAAAGAAAAACTTTTCAAGATATTTTATTAGTCAACGATTTCATTACAATACGTATTTATTATATTAGTAATAAGAACAACAGTAAATTAAAAAAAGAATAAGCATCTACTATATTCAGTCATAGGATATTCAGTTTCGCAGCCTATTTATTGATAAATAAATTGGAATTAACTTCGACAAATATCTCAATCAAATTTGTAACTCGGTACGACATATATATATATCAAAAGTGTCTACATCTATTGGATTGGAAAAAAATTAATCATGAATATCAATATTCATGTTATGAAAAGAATAATACTGAAAATAAGTATCTATGTTGCGCTGTCATTTCTTCGCCTTCACATTGTCCCCATCATATTATGATTACTCTAATAAAAAGCTCCAATTGGTATAAAAGTATGAGTCACCAACAAGATGAATTGTACAATACGAAACGATACTATTAATTTTGTGAAAGTATTATTTACAATTGTGTTTCTTTATATTTCCTTTAAATAGGTATATCGTAGTACAATTTTAGACTCAAATATGTTACTGATTAGAAATAATAGTTATTGGATGATATATCGATTTCATCGTTTATTATCTTCATGTCAATCCAAAAATGGAGAAAATCTGTTTTCATCATCGATGGCATTGAACTCA
>OENM01002792.1:0-14136 GCA_900239745.1 Rotaria magnacalcarata
TATGTACACTCTACGCTGTAATTTTTATTGGAATTCCAGAAATGCCAAAATCGACTTTAAGTATGGTCACCTAATTTTCAAAATTCATGATTCGCTAGTTGATTTTCGGATTTCTATGAAACGCTTGATTTTCGCAAAAGTAGAAATTCAAATTTATTCATCAGCAAAACACCATTCGTTGAAAATCGGTATTGATTTTCATAGACTTGAAAAAACCTGGTTGAATTCATATAGGCATTCCTAGAATATCCTTGATTAAACTCTATAACCTATTTTCTACTTTACAGTGTATACTGATAAAGTTACTACAGCCGAGATGTAATCAGCAGTATCATGGTTTTTCTAACCTTATCGGGATAAGTGATACGACTTTGACATCTGCAGTAAATACGATTCCTATATACGTACAGCTGCTTTATTTGCAAATTAAATCAATATTTAGACTAATATTTATGTTAAATTTTTTGAAAGGAAGGAATTCGAAAACAAAAAATGTCTAGGCAATAGTAACTAGATCCACGCATATCTAGCGACAAAAAAGAGTAAATTTGATTCCATTCCGGACGCGCCAGTCACTTAGACCAGTCGTTTCTCGGGTGAAAAGTGTGTTTAAAAGATAACTATTGTCTGTTCGAGATTTTGAACTTCATATTAATGTATTAGTATAACGAGGTTTGATAACATATGTGACGTCAATGTTTCCAGTCCAAAAATTCTTGATTTGATTTGTATTTTTCAGATATTAATCGAAAATTGAATAACAAAAGTAATACAAATGTGCGATAGTATATTTTAAAGGCACAGTATAACTACATCGAATAGTGTTACTTCCTTCTGTGGATTTTATATGCGTCAATTTCTATAATATCGTTTGCAAAAGATAATAAATCTAAGAGCTATGATGAACGAATAGCTGTGGTCCTCTGTCTTTCTCCTAATAATTTGTAGATTTCAGATCAGTATTTCATAGATAAAGACCTAACAATCTAGGACAACACTTGATATCTTATGTTCCTTTTTTTCTATTGTAAACCAAAAAAAACATCTTAGCTGTTGTCAGAAGAAAATAGTTTATTCTCTGCCTATCTATGATTAACATTGCTATAAACAGGAAGCATTTCTTATTATAAACAGTATTCAATTTGATGTAGTGCTCTTTGTTAAAATTATTTCTCATTGATGCGAACGCTAAAATGCGATCGTTTTTTTGCATTATAAAATCTTAGTTTTTTTTCTCGATTATCATGTACGCACAGTGGGCAGCTTATGACTTGATATTTTATTGAACTAGATGATAGTAATGAGAACGACAATATCACCAGAACCACCATTTCAAATATCGACAGCAAATTTAATGAAATTCGATATACTTTCACTAATAATTTAATTAATTCAAATAAAAACATATATTTGAGAATTTTATTGTCGTCTTAAATTTTCTGTAGTGAACACATTTGCATAGTAACTAATTTTGAAAGGTTACCACGATGTTCACAATCGAGAGTTTTTATAATAGCATTAAGTAATACTTGAAAAGAAAATTCTAGTTGAACTCTTGAACGAGCGTCTATTCTATTTAGTGGAAACGTTAAAAACTCCTGAGAATAGACGAGGACAAGAATATAGAAACACTTTTACAAGCACCTATCTTTATACTATTTTTCTTTGTTACTTTATCAACTCATAGTATCGATCAAGAAAATATCGAATTCTCATAATAGATGAGAGAATAGGACAAACGAATGATATAGAGAACTTTCCGATATGCTGCAGTCATTTGATAAATTTAAATAATAAGCAAACATGAAGATACTGATGCAGGCAAAACGTTTTGACAATATGTTCAAATACTCTTAAAATGCTTGTTGTTTGAAAACTGACATTTATTTTCAGTGTAAAGGATAAACTTATGATCTGGAAAAACTGAAATTCTACTTTTGTTCAATATTTTACATCTTTTTCGAATAAAAATAGATGTTCCTTTTNTGTTTTTTCAATGAACCTGAAGATGATCATAACTAAGCTGCAAGTAGAAAAATTTTAACAATTCATATCTGTCGGTTGAATCTAAAGTTGTTACAATTGAAAACATGTTGTATTATTTCTTTTTTCAATTATCCATTTTATAATTTAAAAAATGTCATCGTAATTTTACTCAGTTTAAATGAGTGATAAATATAGAGTTTCGCATAGTCGAATTTTGGATGTTTTGTTCATCATAAGTTTTAGAATCTGATTCAAAGTTGATCGATGCTATTTGGAATCCTATACATGTCGTATTCAAGTTGAGTCTTATAGTTTTATTATAAAAGCTTGTTTAGCGCAGCCTCTTTGGGGCTAAAATGTGGAACTCACATATATCCCTTAGACTTACTAAAATAATTCAAAATAGTTGATCTGAAAAATCTATCTTGATTTCCAAAACGTATAATTAGGCCATTGTCTATTTGCGTATGTCTGTAATGCGGAGGGGATGGGGAGCCGCAAATATCTCCCTTTTAAACTTACACTCACCATTTGCTTCGAAAATATATGTGACTTCCACAAAAATATTCATTGAAATATAACAACACCAAAGCAATTAGAATATTTTGTTTCAAGCTGTTTTATTAGTTTGAATTATTTAAACAGCTTATAAGTAAAATACTTGTGTAACAAATACGATAATCATTTTTTACGACGGACAGAAATGAGCCATTTCAAGAACAGTACAGTAATTCTCACAGCAAGCTTCAGTGATTAGTTTCGGTTTTGAAGATCTGCGAAGTCGATGAACTGTTTTACCTTTTATTGTTTCTCGGCGTATAGCATCGCAAACAATATTGATTACATTCCACAGATTAGGCCCACATGTTTGATAAGCTCGTTGAAGTTCACAATTTTCCACTTTAAATACTTTTCCATCAACCACTACTTTTGAATCTTCTTTCAATATACTCGTTCCATGCTGGAGAGTACAGCTGTTAGTTAAAGATTTCAGTGTGTTTTGTTTTCCGTCGGTTTTACTTATGACAACTATTAAAATAAGTAAAAGGCTCGTAAATGACAGCATACACATGATTACTGGGACCAATATAAATAATAACTATTTCAATCTATAAAGAGTGCTATATCTAAACAAAATACAAAGAATATCAACGTAAACAAGAACTTATGAATCATTTGTGGCTGCTATTCATGCAATACATGCTTGATTATGTTAGAGTATTGTAGTTTTAAAGAGTAATACTAGACGACATATTTATTCCATTCAATATTGAACGAAAGCACATGAGAATTTACATTTAATGAAATATTTAAGTGATTAGAGCATGAAAAGAAAATACTCAAAGGTTATATGTACTGGACGAATTAGTAGAACTTTTAATAGCATGAATATCTTGAAACTTCTCTTTCAACTTATTTTTCTGGTCGGTCGAATCCTTAAAATATTGTTTTAACATGCCTCGTTTCACTGATGTCAATTAAAAAATAAATGAAAACAACATGGTATTGATCCAAAAGAAGTATCTATTTAATCATTAATTTATACTTATAGCTTTCTTGAAATTCTGATCTTTAAAATTCAAAAGGCTGTTCTTTATATTCAGCCTTTTCAAAATAAATAGCTCATTAGTTTTAGCTACTTCTATATGTATAAACAATTCTTCGATATTTTTCATAATATAAACTCATCTGGAAAGCAACGCGTTATAATTGAAATTCAAGATTCTATGCGCAAGCATTACATTTGATAAAAATATCTGGATAGTGATCTAGAAGAATTTCTTTAGTAATCCTTGAATACAGATTGACTCAAACGTAATGATACAGAGAAATAATTCCGTATATTAGTAAACGTTTTGATTTACTACTTGCCAATAATCAAGACAAGTGTAGAGAAAGAATTCTCTCTCAGTTACACCATGGCTTTCAGAGTAAAACTTGTACATTTTTTTCATACATAATAAGACAAACATCGTTTGTTGAACACGAGCCAATTTATCAATTGATAAATAGCATTCATTCGTGTAGTTTTTCTTTTCTCATGTTCCTCCGTTTAGACTCTAGCATAGTGAATATTGATAGTTTCCAAGTTATAAATTGTTTTCGTTGTCAACTATGAGTAATTTACATCTAATATTTCTGTCTTCGTTCATTATGTGAAACTGTTTGTTCTATTTTTATGACTCTTGACATCCGAAATACGTGATAACAAAAGCTGTTACCGCAATCCCTGTGGGATTAAAATGTGAAACACGATGGAAGTCCTTTACTGGATCCTGTCTATCACGGTCTGTGAGTCTTTGTAGCGTTTCTGCCACTGTCTGTCATCATACATGCATCCTTTCGGTCGCAGTCTGTATTTTTATCTATGGAGTCGATAGAGACCATTACAGACCGGGACAGAGAAATTAATTAATTAATTAATTTCTCTGTCCCGGTCTGTGGAGGAGGGGATGGGTCCAAATTTCTACCCTATATACTTCAACATTCCTTTCAGATCGTGTTTCACAAAAACACCCTCATAAATTACAAATGAGATAAAAACTTAAGGATCGACAATGGTAACACAAAGTCAAAGCATAAAGCAAATTTAGACAGAAATGTCAAATGAACTTAACAGAACCCTTGACAATGAAAAATAATTTAGTTCGGGAAAATTATCAATCTTAACTATGCTAGAAAAAAGTAGAATTATAAAAAGAAAGCCAAACTATCTGAAGGTACTAAATGAACTAATGAAAAAATTATTAGATTAATTACCTTTGATCGTGATAAATTAGCTTATCTTCCACGAATATCGTTTTGCCGGTGTAAAAAAGATGCACAATTCTTATTCTGTAAACCATCATACTATTGAAATAAATCTCTATATATCACGTCTTTCCATTATGTGCCTAAGATGTCAACATGACTTGATTATTAACAAGTCAATCAGTCTGCCGACAAGTCATGACCAAAGCGTTCCAGGTCTTTTTGTAACGTCGCCACCCAAGCAGACAAAAATTTTGAAAAACGCGTTTTGTCTACTTAGGCATTAGTCCTTCGTGTAGCTTGATTAAGAAAAATAACCTCTCGCTACTTCTTATGAAAATCCAAAATATGTACCTGATGAAATCAATCTTGATTTTAAGCAATAATATCATGTCGAGAAACTACCTTTGACTCGTCTTATCATGTCATGCATTTCAATGCCTTGCAAAAAAAGAAAAGTGCGGAGTTTATTGAATAAAGAATACCATTTCAAACGTTCACATTGACATGGCACTTTTAATCTTCAGTGACGATAATCATATATTTAGAATCGACCAAACAATCATCTTGTAATTTAGCCAATGACAACAACGGATTAATAGAGTAGGTGATAAAGGTCTAAAGAGTATTAGCAAGTTTTGCGCTAGTACTAATTATAAATTGAATAAAAAATTAAAAAAGATGTAAAAAAGATTACGATTTCTTACTTGCAAACACTTCTTTTATCTTCAATAAGTAATCAAAACAAGAAGCTGACATACTCTTTTTAAAGAAATAATCAAATGCCTATTTTGATACAAAATCTATCTTTTATGCATGTTGCTTTTCAATCTTCTTTTTGGCGTTTAGGATTAGCAAATAATTCGAAAGATGAAAAATCCTTTCATGCTTTTACCAAATGATACTTTGTTAGTTTTGTTTTGAGCTATTTATTTCATAGACAAGCAACTAGGGGTGCCAATTTACAGTTTATTTAATTTAAATTTAACTTCGTGAAAAGTTAATTTAATTTTAAATAATATTTTATAAAGTTAAATTTTAAATAAATTTAATTTTTAGGCTGAAAAATCATTTAAATTTAATAAATTGTTTGGATGAATACACATGATTGCTACGAGGAAAATAAATGACTTTAGCAACAGTAAATACTAAATGAACGGAGAACCTAGCATTTTCGGTTAATATTTGTTCATAATAGTCAAAATTTCTCTACAGATTATGCAGGATCCGCCATCTTTCTTCTTCAAAATACTGGGATACGCATAAAAACATATTTAATAGCACAATTCGTAGAAGGTTGACTAGTTTTAACTTTAGAAAACAGTAGACATACTCAAATTTGACTTTAAATAGTAGCAATCAAGTCAAAAACTATGTTTATCCAGTAGTTTTCAAAATTTAACTAATTTTAATTTCTTGAATTTAAATTTATTTTAAATTAAAATTTTTGAAAATTTATTTCTCGATTTAATAAATTTTTGAAATTTAAATGTGACACCCCTACAAGCAGCACACTTTTAAAAATTGATGATATTGAAAAGAATGTATTCTATTTCTAAATTAACTCGTCATTAAGGAGTATTCGCGTATCTAATTTATACCCAAATTAATTTTCTATCAGTCGCATAACATTAGAGTTTTCCTTTCTAATTTCTAACATTAATCTTAGCTTACTACAGGATCAACACAAAAAGCTTTAAATTTGATTTTTCTCATTTTTCAATTGAAATAAACATTTGAATAATTGATTTTCCTACTACTCGGACTAGTCTTCACCATAACGAAGAATTTTATCAAATATACTGACAGGATTTTCAATGTAAAATATATTTGAAAGAAGTCCTTATCTAGGTGTCGCTTCAACAACAACGATCAGTCAACATTTAAAAGGCTTTTTTTACTTTGAGTCACTTGAATTGCCTAAGAAAGGATAGTTCTTCGTATAAACTTGGCTCAAGAATATTTAAAGGAAAATATATAATGACATTGTGAGGACATCTCGAAACAACATTTGATGTCTACAAGAAAGGTTTTTCAAGAATTGAAAAGTGAATAAAAACATTTGTAGTTGAAGTTTTTTGTAATTCTTTGATGTACTTTCTCGGTCAACAAAACTATAATCAATAAAAAAAACATGAGAACTCGGTTAAAATCAAAGACGATCGACATTTCAATTGAGACTAAATCCCTACGAGATCGAACCATTTATGATATCACTGATCCACTAAATACCTTTTCTCTCTGTGTTACATAGAAAACTCTTGTCTATTCTCGGGAATCTTCAACATAAGGCAACAACTCATATGAGAACAGTTTTTGATCGTAAGACAACAGAACCTTTGATCCATACATAATCTTGTCATTTCAACATTTTAAATATACCTCTATTCATGATAAGACTAAGCGTCAGTCATTATTTTTGTAGCTAATTTTGATCATTAGTGCAAACATGTAATGTTTTTACTGTCAAAAGCAAAACACTGAAATAATGATAATCTGAAGAAAAACAATATATTCCAGAAATGCTGTATGTAACCAGCAAAAACTGATTGGTATTTTTGTACAGAATGTTTCTTATAATAGAGTACAAAATTTTAGCAAACGATCAAGAATTTTGTTTTGCTACTAAATTTCACTCGTTGTATAGCAATATTTGTTCTACTAAAGAGTGAATAAAAATTAGCAAGCGATCCATGAGTAGGGGTGGCACATTTACGTTAGTTTAAGATTAACGTTAACTAAAAGCGTTAACCGTTAATATTAACGGATTAACGCTTTTAGTTAATTAACGCCGTTAATTAACTCGCATTAAATTAAATCGTCCACCCCTATTCATGAGTGCTTGTCAGTAATAAAGAATGACTAATTATGCTACCACTCATTCATCAAAACAGATCAACGTTCAACATGTATTGAAATTCTTATGATTCAAGCGTTCAACCATTTTCATTTTTTTTCCAGTTTTTCAAAATTTTGTTATCAAATTATAGTTCTCTATCTCTCTTTTAACAATCTCAGCAATAAATGAGTTCAATATTAGGCATTGTGATGCGTATGTTCCACTCAAGAAAATATTTGAACTTTATAACTAATAAATTGCTCTAGTATATTAAAATAAGTATGTTAAGTCTCTTTCATTCATAGCTATATTTGATAATTGCTGCATTCATGCTAAACAACGTGTTATGTGCAAAACAAATAATATACAATATCATTGAGCGTAAACTATTTGCAATCAAAAAGAATTCTTTACGAGATATGCTGTAGAGTATTTTCTTTGTAAGAGCAATACTATATAATTATGAATAGTGTCAAAATGTGCTTGACTGCGTTTCCCATTAGTAGATAAGACCGGCCTGGAGGTGTTGGTGAGAATCTTTTTCAATCTGCTCGTTTTATTTTGTAATTTTATTTCAAGACCTTTGGCTATCCCGTGTCATTTTTAATAAAAATAAATGTTTGGAAAACAAGAGGAAAATCTGCGATATTCAATCGTTAGAGAATATTTAATAAAAAATGTAAGAGTTTGTTGTATCATTCCAACCTGTTCTATATGCTCTAGCCATGCACTTCAATCAAATCAATGCATGAAAATGAAGAAATTGTGAAGGGATGCTAGTCAGAGATGCCAGATGTGAAAGTCGAAAATCCGGAAAATTCCGGAATTGTTTTTTCAGAATCCGGAAAGGTTTTCAAGGATCAATTTTAGTCACGTAAAGGACATCTTTCTCAGTTAAATTATAGATAACTTTGTGTATTTTCGCAAAATAAAACATACTGAAATTACACAAAAATAAAAACAAACAGCTAAATGTTGCCGACGTATGGAAAATAACTTAGAAATTATACAATTTGAAGTTAATTAACACGTTGTTTTTTGGCACAATATTTTTCATTAGAATGAATAAATTTCAGCAGTTTTGGTTTTGATTAAAAAAATTATAAATTTCTGTACATGATAAAGATGAGTTAAAATGAATTTTTGAATTCAGCTGCAACAAGTTTCATTGGCATACGATTTCGTTTATCATCGTATAGATGCTTCATGGCTGAAAAACCACTTTCAACAAATGCAATGCTACATGGAATAAAGATAAGGTCACCAATAGAAGAAAATATTAAATCTCTACTGAATTATTCACAATTTAGAATGCTAAAACAAATGAAATAAAACTGAAATAAAAAATCGCTAAAATCCGGAACATCTGGCATCTCTGATGCTAGCAGTAAATGATGGATAAATTAATGCACTCGTTCTTATTATAACGTCATTAGATAGAAAATACGTTCTAATAACTGATCAAATCTATAAGGCTTTAGTTATTATACCAATAAATTCATGTAGATATATGATAGAATTAGAAGTACAGTGACGCGCTGCTAACGTTGAAGATCACATTTCTGTATAGATTGCAAACGAAATTAATATTATAATGATCGTTAGCGGCAAGCATATTTACAAAGCTTCGTAAGGGAAAAGCCACAAGCCTCTATGCATGATAAGCGCTTAAATAAAGAAAAGAACATAATGGACTGACTCAGCTCAACTGATATGAGAAAAATTATCATGCTAAAAAGACGTTTCTTAAAGTTCTTTTAAAAGAGCATACACTTCAAAATTGTAGCTACGTTTATTCTTCAGATTCTATTCGAGAACAGCTTCTTACTTTAGAAATGTCCATTATATTTATTAGTGAATTAAGCCCCTCCCCTTGCAAAATTCGAAATTTTTGTCAAAATGATGAAAAACCAGATAAGTGCATTTTCGAGCTCTTTGAGGTGTGTACATTATAAGGATCAATAGGATTTTCAGGCTTTCTATTTCTAAGAAGTTTTAGTTTCGACAAAAAAAAATTTCTTTTTACAAAATACATAGGCTTTAAGGGCAAAATAATGTGAGTTAGTGTACAGTTCGTGCGATCTAAATCAATTAATTATTTTTAATCTTCATTCTGATCCTAGGCGACATCTATGATCCCGCTTTCATAAGCATTTTGCAGTAAAATGAATATCATATTCGTGATCAACGATGCCCATAACCTACTAATATCATCTAAGTTTGAACTGAAATTGAGAAAAAGATATTTTTTCGTTTCCCACGGGCAACCAAGTCAAAAAACAAGTTTTTCGAAAAATGTTTTTTTTGACCTGTGCGAAAAAAGAACTAGTCTGTTTTGGTCAGAATTAAATGCTGATTCTCATACATCATTGTATATTTTTATTATAATTCAAAAAAATATTTCAGCAGATTGTTTTCGAATTTCTCAAAACAGCAGTCAGCCGAAGCATCTGTAATAATATTTTATCAAATCAAAGAATCAAGTTAACACTTTTTTTCTTGTTCGTTTAAAAGCTGACACTTAAAGCTAGTGACTTCTGTACCCTTTTTTCGAAAAAGATCACCGATGAAGAAAAACATGCTCTAATTTTAATAAAAATCTGGATGCTATTTAGTGTATTTGAAAAATTTTCAACTGCATGCAGGCCTGAAAGCAAGAGAAGGAAGAAATTCTAAAAAAGAGCCACGATAGTCACTCGTTCCAATTAGGGCTGGGCCATTTTTTTAACGGAACTTAATTAATGACATTAATTAATGACTTCCATTAGCCATTAATCTTAATGGTTAATGTTTTCTGAGAAAAACTTGATTCATTAATATTAATGATTAATGAAAAACATTAACATTAATTTTAAAATTAACGTTTTTATTAGTCATTAATATTAATGTCAATGTTCTTGAATGATATTAACGGTTAACGGAAACATTCACCATTAGTATGAATAGTAATGTTTTCGTTAATATTAGAGATTATATTTTCATTAATCATTAATATTAATGTTAATGTTTTCATGAAAGCATTAGTTTTTCCATATTACTGAATTAGGTTTTTCTAAGGAAACATTATCTACCATTATTAATCAATTAACTGGTCTTAATAGCTAATGTTTTCTCCGAAAGTGTTAGTTACTTAATATGGAAAGTTAATGCTTTCATGAAAACATTAACCATTAATATTAAGTCATTAATTTTAATGAAAACATTAACATTAATATTAATGATTAATAAAAATATTAATTTTAAAATTAATGTTAATGTTTTTCATTAATCATTAATATTATTGAATTAAGTTTTTTCTCAGAAAACATTAAACATTAATATTAATGATTAATGAGAAACATTAACATTAATATTAAATTAATGTTAATGGCCCACCCCTACTGACTAGTACTATTATGCGCACAAAATGTCAACATTGAAATGGGGGACCTTAAAAGTCAATATTCTTATTATCAAGAATGAAATATACAGTACTCTTAGTGCAAACTATAGGATCAATATGTATGCAGGAAATTCTTTCGATTTGGATGTAAAGCGATTTGCATTACTAATATTACTACCGGACATAATAAGTGTCATATTTTACTTATGACTTTCCAATATGAAAATTCTACCTAAAAATTAATACCTATTGACGGTAAATAATATTGTTGTAGAAATTTTTCACCTAAAAATTGACAATTAGTAAAGCGAGATTATATTACATATAAGGAACAAAAAATATTAGACTATTGGCTGGTCTATGGTATACTTGAATGTGTCAGAGAGACATGAATTGCAAGACCAACTGTAAAAAAGTAAAAATGGGTCTAAATAGATTAACATAGCGCATACTATTTATATCCGCGCATGACTACTTCGTTTGCCAGACAAAAATGAATCAGATCGATTACACCATCGATTCACAGTACGAGAAGTCAATTCAACTACAGAATAACTTGACATAAATCGTTTATTAAATTATTACTGATTAGAATAAACGACTGAAATGCATTTTTTTAAATAAAATACGCACTTCTAAACTATGTTTTGTATAATTCAAAAAACAACGAAAGTAATCAATTTATAATCATTTCAAGAATTATTTTGTATCGAACTTCTCTACTTTAAAAATAGTTTTATGAAAACAGTTGTTAACAAGAAAAAGTTTTGAATATTAAAAAGTGCATTTTTTTGTAACCAATCTGAATAACAAAAGTATTCTAATTACATTGGATGAATAACTGAGCTGTTCGTTTTGATTAACGATTAAATAGGATCAACAGTAATTTTCACTTATAATTAATAAGCAAAATATAATGATTATATTGAGATTATAATCATGTAAGCCAACAGGGCAGCTATATGTAAAGGAATTAAAATATTTAATGAGAGGAGCCATTGAAACAAAATGAAACCCATGTCACCCGTAGAAAAAACTCTTACTGCATTTATTTCCATAAAGTCATAATGGTAATTAGTTTTGTCTCTTCTGGAGATTAAGATTATACTTCGATAAAGTAGATGGAAGGACCTATCAGAGCACATATATATATACTTCATTTCTTCTCAAAGTATACAGTAACGGAAGAAACTAGATGGCATTCGAGTTCCACTCGTATACGAAATGCGATGCGAAGCATTAATTCGTATCTCTTAAGAAAAATCTTCAATTCAGAAAAATCTTGAATACTTTTTATGTCGACATGATGAAATTTATCACTGAGAAAACTCTATTCTTACTCAGCGACATATTCTTAAGAATGGATGGAAAAAGGCGGAAAGGAAAAATGTCGAAAAGGAAAAATATCGAAAATAAAAATGTCGAAAACAAGAATATGAGATGAACATGAGCATGTAAGATTGAATTGCGGGCCAGGGAGACTTGTACTTCAATATACTCTCGTTTTCAGCATTTCTATCCATCTGCATTTGTATCAATTTTGCTTTCGATATTTCTATTTTCGACTTTTTCCCTTTCGACATTTTTCCTTTCTGCCTTTTTCCATCACACCATTCTTAAGAATCGATTAATTATCTTCATGATTCATTATCTTAGATTAGCTGTAAATGAATAGACTATAGTGGCTAACATATGTTGATGACGTCACTTTAATTATCTCTTGATAAATTCGTTCATTTTCGTCATTTTGGAACGACATTTGTGAGTGAATGGAACTTCAGATTGAAAATTCGAAAACAGATGTAAGTAGTTCGATCTTGATGCTTTTATCTTCGGTTTCAACGAGTTTTCTATGATTTGTGGTTCTCGAGATCATTGCGACACAAACAGATGAGATGTGATGCATTACATATGTGATGTAACTTGACTTTTCGAAGCTTCATATTGAACAAGTACTCTTACCATATGCTTTAATACGTAGTCATAATTTTATGTTATCCCCATCATCGCTGATTGATAAGCTTATCTTTATTCAAAAAATATTAGCACTTTCTGCATATCCGATATGGTTAGCATTTGGCATCATCGAATGCTTACTCAATCTGATCATCTTCTCTCGTCCACAAGTACGAACAACTTCATGCTCCATTTGTAAGTATCAGTAAGAGAATATATTTCGTCAGACAGGTAGTTATTTGCCAAAATATATTCTAGTGTTCCATAAATAACAGAGCAACATTTGCATTCTTTTTTTGTTTTGTTTAGACTTTTCCACAGCGTCAATTGATCATCTATTGGCATTACTTGTTAGTAACGGAACTACATTTTACAGTATGAATAATTCTGATTCCTTAGCACAATCAATTATATTTTGCAAACTGCGTAGCTACATATTTCAAATATGTTTAATAATTTCACGGTGGTTCATTGTATTTGCTTGTATTGATCGATTTGCATTGACTTCAAGTAAATTTCAATTCAGAAAATTTTCTAAACCGNCATTATTTGTTCTTACAGACCTATATTCTATGAAATCGATGGAAACTTGTGTGTTATTGTAACTAATATGGCAGCAGCTCTTTATCATAGCCTCTATGTTATTGTTGGAGGTGGTACACTACCAGCAATGATTATGATTGTTTGCGGATGTCTTATCCGTCGAAATCTTGCGCATAAACAGCAAATACGTGTGCAATTTGTATTAGGTGACCATCACTAGAATAAACTTGCTCAACAAGTTCTTAAGATATTATTTGTTCAAGTTATTTTTTACATTATATTTACGATTCCTCAACTGTGTAACCTGATTTTTAATACAATCTCAATTACGATTCCACATCGATCAAGTGAACATTTAGCTGTCGAGACATTTGTAGCATTGATAACAGAGTTGATGCTATACGTGTCCAGTAACATCATTCTATCTATACACACGTACAGCGCATTTATTTCGTAAAGAACTGATTGAATTCTTTCGTTTAATAGTTTATCGAAATCGTCAAATCAAATCAAAAGAAACTACTTTAAATATACATCGTCATATAGAAAAAAATCGGAGATCTGTACATGCAATTATCATAGCAGCTGACAAATAAATAATGAAAAATAAGCATTTTTGCTATGATTTAAAGTTTTGTGATAGAATAAAGTATTCATGTAATAATACGAATTACATTTC
>OENM01002793.1:3859-14135 GCA_900239745.1 Rotaria magnacalcarata
CAATCGGGGCACCCCTGGATATGCAGATAATTTTGTAGACGAAATCTTGAAGGTTTTTAATGGTGTTTTATGAAAAACTTCATGTTTCTAATCGTAAAATCAAGATGATGTATATATAGTTGAACGATCCAAAAAATAAAAGTCTATATCTTTACTTTGTTGTGATAAATTCAGTTGATTTTCTTTGTCGCTCATAAACGATTTGTTAAGCCGATACTTCGTAGAATCAGAACGTCACATATCTGAACTATTCTTAGAGTTCAATAAGTAAACGTTGGTCTTTGGTTGAGAAGGACTTGTAATCTATTGTACCTGTTCTCATTGAGAATCGTATAATTGAACGAGCATATCAGTATGAAGTTCATTAATAAGATTATTTTTGACCCTATCAATTTCATTGAAACATGATAAAAGTTACAAATATGTTATCTATTTGATAGTTGGATCGAATGATGAGCTTCCTTACTCGGTATGATCTAGAATTCATTGTTTCTAAAATAAATTATAGGAGCGTAGTTTGAATCAGTAGCCTAGTTCGATACTGAATCGAATGAAAAACCAGTTTCACCAGATAAAGCAGACTGAAGACATTCTGCACTAGTCATTGTTGATCCGCGCTGTATGTCAAAGATGTATTTCATTATTGTTTGATTAATCAGTTAGCTTTTAATCTTGAATCTGATCCTTTTTCTTATTATCAATTTGTTCTAAAGTTAATTATTTCAAATTTATACGAATCTGTTCAGCTATAAATTTATTCCTACCTTACATTGGAGACTCTAAAGCATAGATCATTGTATTTGATAAACTTTATTTAAAGAAGTATATTTTTTCTATGTTGACGATAAAAATGCTGATACTGACATAATAATTAAATGAGTAATGCATGACATCCGATAAATACAATCAGAACTAGACAGAAAACTATAGAATATCTTTATAAATTAATTCTCATTTCTATCGTACTTCATACTGGATACCATCAGAATCTAATAATAGTATTCGAATATAATACGATGGGCGCTTCAGAACGAATAAGTTTGTCAATATTTTCTCGATATTTATATTAATGTTAGTAGTAATGGATTCGGTTTCGTCGCAAAACGACTGATTGTTCAATTCTATCGTTGTTAAATAATTTCATGTCAGAAAAGTACAAGGACTAACATTAGAACTAGTTTGTGCTTTGTTACCATAAATTAGATACTTTTAAAATGTTTCAGAGAACCAACAAAAGTACAATCAGAGGTAATATATACAGGGTGTTACATAACCATTGCGCCCCCCCCCCTAGAACTAAAACTATAAATGATATCCAAGAGTTTTATATACCAGATTAATGCTCGTCAAAAACTGAACTTATGAGTAGAATTAATAGATCTTACAACAATTATTAAGTATGAAATTACTGTAATGTCTTGAAACACAGGCCGAAATGCGCTCGGATTTTACGATTTTCATTCTTCATGCAGATATTTTCACCAAAAATAATCGCAGATTCCTAATCTCCATAAAAAAACTGCATCTAGAAATATGTCATTTGAATCCTTTTGACGAAAAAACGTTTTTCAAAAATGCTGTGGAATGCGCATTTTTCACCTAAAATACACATCAAGCAAGGTTTTCGAAAAAACGTTTTTTCGTCAAAAAGATTCAAATGACATATTTCTAGAGGGGAGCGCAATGGTTATGTAACACCCTGTATATAGATCTAATGCTACACAGAAAAGAACACATCAGTCTATAGTATTAGAAATAAAGTCTAATGCTGGACAATAGATTGAAAACTATTATTTCAGATGTATGGTTTTGAATCCTAATCTAAAGAGAATAGCATTTATTTAAATTTAAGTAGACTTCAACTGCGTGACTCAGTTGCTTTTAAATTCAAAAACCTGCTCGACGTCTCAATCTGAGCAGTTATTCTGACAAGAAAAAAAAAGATTCGTACATATCACCGTATTTATAAATTAGCTGTTTTAGTTCGTTAAAATTTTTTATTTAGAATGTATTATCGAACTCGGAAAAGGTATTTGAATTTGGAAATTTTCTAGCTAGTTTAGAAAATGTTGAGTATTTTAATAGTTACCTAAGTATTTATGAAGGTATATAGGTAATTAGGAGAGCTCATTAAGATTTTTTGGTGTATAAATCTACTGCAGTCAAAGCTAAACATCTATTTATTTTGACTAACTTCAATTTTCTTTTTTTCACCGATCGAAAACGATCACAGTCACAATCGAAATCGAATGCTTCTAGTTTTGATCTATGTCTAATCGAAACAATTTATAATCGTCGTTCGACACATCGAAATTTCTTCTTCCGAACATATCTCCATTGATACTTTTGAACAATACCAAAAATCACCATTCTTTTTTTTATTGATTATTTAATCAATCAATAAACTTTAAGATACGTATTTATTTAAACAATTTTCTCATTAGAATCCGTCGAGTTAACACTAGGTCCGCAAAACTGTCAATAAATTAAACACCTTCTGTTTTTCACTAAACTCTATCATTAACATCAAATCGCAATATGAATTTTGCATGTCAAAGTCTTTGACTTTCATGTCAATCTTTATGAAGTTCATTATACTCTCTGGTCACTCCCATTTTCCCACCTGCTTATTTTTGTTTTCTGTGAAAGATCAAAATAATCTTAATAGGATGAAATTGATCGATAGACTGCTTATATTTATACACACACACACACACACACACTCACTCACTCTCTCTCTCTCTCTCCAGCTCACTATTTTCTTGCCAATCAGTTAACTGCGTCGAGTCATTAAACTTTCATATGCTAGTCAAACTAATGCCGCTACCGCTATATAAAAAAGAAAACTGCAATTTAAAATTTCCCTTGAGTCTCCATATGCACACATCGTGTGTGCAATCATTACAATCTACTCTATATTTATCGAATTAACACGAGAAAGAATACAATAATATTTTTTTCGGGTGGATATCATTACTTCAATCAAACGTACCGACTTGAACCTGTTGTTATTGCATCGACAATAAGTGATCGATTATCAACAACAGTTGTTACTTCTGTATGTGTGATACAATGAAAAATCACTTCTATATATTTAATATTTGTTTCTTATTTTAATCGCTGTACAACAAAGAATAACAGAGACAAAAAGAGAGAAGAAAAAAAAACGAATTTGACTAGCAGATTTGCATAAAAATCATGTTGCTGTCCTCTAGTCGTCTAACGAGTTTTTATTGTTCGACGGTATATGATTATATAAACCTTGGGCCATTAATTGCAATGCTAATGTATTTCGTACGCCAGACGTCTTTTTTATTTTTGCTCGTTTATTTTGATACCAAATTTTTATTTGAGATTCATTTAAACCTAATTCATCAGCTAAAACTTGTCGACGTTCGCCCGTTAAATATTTACTTCGGTCAAATTCATCTTTTAAACGCGCTAATTGAGCACTTGTGAAAGCTGTACGTGGTCGTTTGGAATCCAAGGTATCACATGGCTTATGTTTTCGTGCACGAGGACCTTCAAAAAGTAAAGATTTATTTGAAGTGGTTTTCTTTTGATCTTTGTTTTTACCCGCTGATGGTCGATCAGAATATCTTGTACAATAAACCCATGCAGGAAACATTCCCTCGGAAATATTTTGACTATGATTATTATTTGACGACGATGATGATGATGAATCATTTGTTGTTGTAGGTGACGATGATGATAAAGGAATGTTTGATTTTTCAATATTATTATGTTGATTATGATTACCAAAACTAGGTTTTAATATATCCGAGATAAGAAAAGATTTCATTTTTGATGTTTGTTTTTCATTTAATAATTTTCCTGACGGAGGAGAAGAAGACGACGATGGCGAAGACGATATTGATGATGATCTTGAATACGTTGAATCAGGTGATGAGAGAAATAGTTGATGATCATTAGCACCCATGATGATCAAATATTATTATTATTATTATTGTTTTCTTTTTTTCCTAAACTTGATTTGACAACTATTATAAACGCACACACACACACACACACACAACTTTGTTAGTGCGAGTTAAATAAGTAAGTGATAGTCTAAATTCTTTTCTCGGTTTTTTTTTACTCGCTTCTTTCTCTTTAATATGATTGGCCAATGACAAGAATATTACTTCGTTTTTTTCTCTCTCGCTCCATGTAATGATAGATATACGCATCATTTTGTCTAACCAATCATGTAAAAAGATACTTTTTTTATATGTCTACCAACGAAGAGAGGGGGGGGGGGGGGGGGGGGGGGNGGGGGGGGGCGGAGGAGAGCAAAAGCTATTATGAATAATGATGATGAAGACGACGAGCAAAAGCTTATATTGCTATTATCAAGTAGTAATGATACATCAAAAGAAAAATAAGAAATACGTTCGTTCGGTCGTTCTTTTGTTTCTTTTCTATTTGCTAATAGACTTCCTTAATGAATATCCAGACAACTTTCTTTTCTGGAAAACCGATTATGAAAGCAAATGAGGCGAGAGAATCATTTGGAAATCAAGCAAGTCAAAGCGAAAAGGTTAGCAGTTGATTATCACATATGCTAATAGAAGAAGTTATTTTATCAGTTCGGAAAATCATGAAACGATCTTGTAGTTGACAGGATCATCATAGCTAATTTCATGTTTGCTATTGATCTATTTCGTTGCTTATCATTTCGAGATGCTTCTTGTTCTTTTTCTTTTTTTGGTGTATCATGCCGACTGAAATGACAGGGCGCACTACTCGCTTGTATACTAGTGATGACAAGTGAAGCCACGCCTTTATGAACATGCACACATCCAAAGAGAGAAGAATGTTAGGCGACTAACTCGATTAAAATAATATCTTTTCTTCGTGTAAACATGATACGATAGCTTGATCATCAATCAATACGCGTAAAAACATATAACGATTATAATCATAATAACTGACAGAAGAAAAAGCCTAAAAACTACGCGTATACTACATCGACTTGCACATATATATGTATGTAAGTTGTGTATCATCATTATCATCAATGAGATAGAAAAAAAAAGTAGAATGTGATTTTAAATCGTCGATCTATTTTCTCTCTCGCTCTCGTGAGATTCTGATAGACATGATTGATTATATAAAAGGAGAAAAAAAGAATCTATATTAAAAAAAAAACAACAACAATATTTGTTTTTGTCTTTGATTAATGAATTGTTTACAGGCTATAGAATAATTTTATGTTGAATCAATGTTATAATTAAACCATGAACATTTTCACTTTCTATGAATTAGTTATGAATTAAACTGTGACGGTCGTCTCTATTAAATTTTGAAAAAGAAAATAAATACAAAGAAGTGTTAATTGAATTCATTGATACAGATTTTTGAAAGGAGTTATTTTCTGAATCAATATTATTATGGCTGCGTATTAATTGCGGGCAAAAAGTAAGTCAATTAGTGAAAAATGACCGCGATTTGGAACGAGTGATATTTTATTTTCTTATTTTTATTGTGTTTCCAAATTGCGGTCACTTTTTTATTAAGCAATCAACAAACATAAAATGATTGCTACATATCTATATATTTATTAATTGATACGACGAATACATGAACACAAAAATATTACTCGTCGTCGCTGCTATCTATAGCATCTTTTAGAATATCTATATATCGATGAGATTAGCACGACGCTAAATTAAAGTTTCATAGTTTAAGATCACTCATTTAGTGTATAACAAACGCTAAATTACTCACAAATTTTTTTACTTCTTCTTCGTAAATGTCGCCTATGGACTGATCAACATCAGTTATTACACGACGTTTTAATCCAGTAAATACAGTTTGTACATCCTCAGTAAGTCTTGGGTCATGATTATAACGTGTAACATCGCATTGTATGATTGCGTCGTTTTTTAAAGTAATAACACGAGGACAGGACTTATTTGTACAAACATATATTAATGAACCATTTTGGTTTTCACGTCGCAATGGATATAAATAATTTTTGTACAAAAGTGCTTTTTCTCCTTTTTGAGTTGTTGACCAAGTGAACTTAGTATCCATTGCGTCAAATGAAATATCACTATCTTTCTCATCCGTTTATATTTATCAATCATACAAACAATCATCATCCAATTTCGAAAAAAACTAATCAATTAGAAAGTGACCGCAATTTGGAAACACAATAAAAATAAGAAAATAAAATTTCACTCGTTCTAAATTGCGGTCATTTTATGAATCATTTTGTTAAAAATTCTTCATGAATGCTGCAGTTTTTTCAACGTTTGTTAAACATTTATATCTAAAGAAACATTGAAGTTATCTCCTCATTTAGCGTAAGAATGATTTTATAAGCGATGAAACAGATTGTATTCTTCAATTTTGTCTTACGTAGAAGAATGGAGCAACTGCACTGTGTTTTTCAGCGAAAAGATTCCAATCAACGAATATTTTTCATTTAACGTTTCTTGATTTAATTTTTTGTTTTGTATTTCCCGTTGAAATATATCTGCAGCTGGCCAATAAACTAAGAACAATCGATCATCAAATCATTTTATAGACAAGATTGAAATCTGTGTATGTGCATTTACTCCAATCACTCATCATCATTTGTACGTGACTTCTTCTCTTTTTTGTCTTTTACTTTTCTCTTGCAATGATTAGATGAATATGTGTTGTGTGTTGGAATGTTTCGAGTAATTAGCAACCATGAAGCGTGATCGATACATATATAAATGACTAAGAAAAAGTGTTGATTTACTTGCCAATATTACTATAATTTCTTTTTAATACGTGCAAAACTTCCATGCATATTATAGATCGACGCATGGGATTTGAATCACTATGGTCAGTTGACAAATAATTGAATATTAATCAATAGGAAAACGATCCGTTCTTTTACGAAAATCAAGTTTTTTGCAATACTATTAACAATTAACTATGAAATAAGTAGAAGAGTTCTCATATTTAATATGATTAACAATAATATATGGAACGTTTATTTTTCTCACACATTGGATGCAACTCTATTAGCACGTTTGCTTGCGCATCAATGATGATATGTGCCCGGAAGACCAAGTAACATACCACGACGGTCATTTTCTTTGAGAGGAAAGAATAGACATCCGACCTAATCTTTTGATGGGCAATAGATGATAACGATGATGAGAAACTAATAAGTGTGTCGAGCGAGTTTCTCTTTCCTCAACAGGTATAAACGATAAGGATATTGATGAGAAAATATGTGAAAAATGATCAATAACAAAAAAGAAGAAATCTATCGAAATAGTTGAGAGATCAAATGCATCGTTGAGAATATGTTTGTTGAACAAAAGATGAGACAAAGGTAACAAGCAATAAACAAATGGTCATTATCAATTTAAACGCAAGGACTTACGGAGAAAGTTTCGGAGACTTGTGAACTTATTCTATTAATTAGGGAAAGAATAAAACGGCGTCGATATCAGTTCTAGAATTTTAAACAGTAACAATGCCAAATGCACAACATATTTATTTTGTATTTTGGATCTATATGAAGTTGATTTTATAATAATTTTTCATAAAAACTGCAAAACGGTTCTACTAATTATTTTTTGTAAGATTTCTGAAATTAAATATTTTTCTATCTGTTTGAACTATTTTTAAACGAGTGTATACTAATATTAATACTTTCGAAAAATCATAGATAAATTAAAATGTGAGATATAAAAATTGAAGGAGAATAATGCGATAACTTTTTAAAGACATATGTGGTAAAAATATGAAAGTGAACCGTAAGAAAAACTATATGCGACCAGAAGAACAAGTATTCTTCTGATGAATTTTTCTCTGATCCAAGGCCCGTGTATGTTGGCAACACAATGTAAAACGTTAGTATTCAATTTTTTCTTTCCAAGTTCGAAAAGAAAAGATGAAAAATGATATTGTTATTGTAATTGTTTACATTTATCAGCAGTTTTCGTGTTTTATGATTGCTATTGACGCAAATAAATATAATTGGTATGAATAAAAGTCATCGGAGACCAGCCAAATCAAATAGCTGGAAAACTTTAGAAAAGATTACAGATCGATTCTATCGAAACAACTCCAATCAGTGCAGTATTTTTATTAATTAAATATGTCTTCTATGAAACACTGAGTAGGGACATATCATTTTCATTCTACTTTGTTAGAATACGAAATTAATATTTGATATAAAAAGTTGTTAGCTTAATCTCAGTGGGACTCAAATGAGAAAAACGAGGTCAATAGCCTTGATAATTGCAGAAAAATTTCTTTACTTATTTATTTTTAAGATACCTTCCTTTAGTGTCCTTTTACTTAATGTTCCAGAAGCGGTAGATGAATTACGTCTGTGTTGAATCGTTTTCAGCATGTCTGTTTAATCGATTTGTCATGGTCTGTTGGAACCAGCCTCTAAAGAAGAAATCTAAACATAGTTGAAACGAGGAGATTTTGTTATTAGCAAATTGTTTGATTATCATTTGAATGAATAAGTTAGATGGTAATGATTAGAGAGTGAAATGAAGTTCAGATTTATAACTATTATCATTCAAAGTCGAGTTATTGTTTAATAATTTTTGTTTTATTGAAATAATAATAATAATAATAATAATATTCTGTTTCATGCAAAATTTTAATCTTATAAAGAGAAAGAGATCAAGATCGACTAAACAATATATGTGACCTATGTTTTTTTCCTAAGATAATCTGTGACAACATGATGGAAGGATAAGCGAACGGCGTTTGTATTACAATTAAAATGAAGATTCGAACTTGCTCGATAATGGTTACTGTGATGGTTAGGTTTTCATCCACGAAAAGCAAAAATTTTGCACGTAAGAACAACGTTCAGTAATTCATTTTTTTGACTAGTATCGTACAAAACAGAAAAAGAACCTTGGAAATATAGCAACACTAGACGAGCGAATCTTGAGTTTTCACAGTTGAGAGAGTCGTTTTGTTTGCTGAAAAACTCGTTAAGATTTGACAGCCGATGATTTCGAGTATTCTATTTAACACTCAAATATAACAATTTAATCTACCAGGCAATATCACTGAGCAATCGATTTGGGATTTTGGAATGAAAGAAGACGATGATACGTAAATTATACTTTCTAAACTAGGTTTTCACTGATGTTTGCTTGAAGATAGGAGATCATCCCATTGTCTCCATTATAGATCTGTCATTATTCTTATAGGTTCTTACAAAACATTAAAGAATTGATTTTAATCGTACCTCAAAGTTAAAGAATCACCGTAGAATTTTCCCCAAATTAACTTTGTTCTGCTTCCTATGAATGAAGATGTCGTAGATTATGCGGTTCGAAGTTACTAAATTACTATATTTTACAGTGGACTCGATTAAAGCTTTTACAGAATGGAGAAATCTATCAATTTTATTTTTCTTGTCATTCTCTTTTCATATTACATATCATTCTCATCCTAACTCTTAACAAGTTATTCAAACCGTTTTGAATGCCAGACGCTGTATAGATGTTTCAAATGTATGCAGTCAGAAATGATTTCTGATAATACTTTACGTAATAGTAAGCCAACAAGAGAAAAGACGTTTCGATGATATTGAAGCATGGCAAAATAATTAAAAATGTTGTAGAGTCCCTAGTGAGTTATTCTTATTTAAATTAATAGCAATATCATAATCTTACACATATCACTTTGAAGATAATTAAAAACCAAGGATTAAATACACATTCATCTAAGAAGAGTTTTCAACTGCAATCATTGAATATGTGCATCGTGGTTTGATGTAGCGTTGCATCATAAGTGTTGTCAACCCTATTGAATGGAATACTGTCTATCGTTGTTGAGGAATAGATTTCGAGTTAAGCTGGGTAGTTTTTGTTAAGAATGTATAAAAATTCATACGCTGAGATCAGAAACTAGCTAAGACTTTTCCTATCTAATCGTTCATGTATTTCAATTGTTCATATAGTGTATTTAATGCGATGCGAAGCAGAAGCATTTCTGTAGTCCGTCGCGAGTTTTTTTTNGTTTTTTTTTTTTTTTCCTTTTTTCCTTGAGATCGTACGCATCTTTTTCTGTCGTTTTGTGACTCGATGATCTCGACAACCAAAAATGATAAAAACCTCGTTTAAACGCAAGATAGAAGTATTGAGATCGAACTGCTTACACCTGTTTTCGAATCTTTAATCTGACGTTCCGTTCGCTCAGCAATTTAGTTCCAAAATGACGAAAATGAAAGGAATTTGTCGTTTTCAAACTTCGAGATAATTAAAATGACGTCATCAACATATGTTAGCCGCTATAGTCTATTCAT
>OENM01002794.1:3807-14128 GCA_900239745.1 Rotaria magnacalcarata
TATATATATATATATATATGTACAATCCTTTTGCTGCTCTCATAAACTACTAATGGTATAATATTCTTGCCCAGTGATCCTAAAAAATGTTTCATTTCTCAATTAAACATATTTTTAAATTCACTCTAACTCCATCAAGGTTAGTTTGTTTTTACTGATTGAAATCATTGAATTGATATTTATAAATATGTTCAATTCAGATTTCTTGTTACACACTCTGCTCGAGCAGTACATAGGCAAAATAATATACTACATGGTAAACCAATAGCTGAACGTATTTTAAACAGATGTAAAAATGAGTGTGAACAATTCAATGAACAGTATCACCGTCGTCCAAAACTAGTCGCTATTCTTGTTGGTGGCAATGAATCTAGTAAACTTTACGTACGAAATAAACAACGTATCGCCGAACACGTCGGTTGTTTTATCTTAATAGTTTTTGTTTCATTGGTTTTTAGAACTATTTTCTATATTTTAATTTAGGCATTGCATTTCAGGCTATTAATCATTTAATGCATATAGCACCGTCAAATTTAATTGATACAATCAATCGATTGAATAATGATGGTACTGTTGATGGAATTATTGTTCAGTTACCATTACCATTACATCTTGTTGATAAGACCGAAAATTTTATTGACGCTATTCGATCAGATAAAGATGTTGACGGTCATACAACATCAAATTATAATTCATATCGACACACATCAATACCACCGATAACGATACCGGTCGTAGCTGTAGTTAGAGAAATTTTACTTGAAATAAATGAACCATTGCAAGGAAAAGATGTTGTTATTATTGGGCGTTCAAAATATGTTGATACGCCATTGGCACTTATGCTTAGTCAATCGATGACGGATTCGAAAAGTAGTTTAATAAGTGGAGCTACTGTAACGATTTGTCATCGTGATACACATCTAAATAATTTAACTCGGTATTGTAAAAATGCAGATATTGTTATATCAGCAGTTGGTCGTGCAAGTAAATCTATTGTGTTTTGTTGGCTTTAAGAAAAAGGAAATTTTGTTTTTCTAGAAGTGGTACAACATCGTATGATTAAAGAAGGTGTTGTTGTTATTGATGTGGGTATATCAAAGAGTTGGACTGATAAAGCTGTCACGAATAAAAAAATGTTTTGTTGGTGATGTTGATTTTNTTTTTCTAGAAATGGTACAGCATCGTATGATTAAAGAAGGTGCTGTTGTTATTGATGTGGGTATATCAAAGAGTTGGACTGATAAAGCTGTCACGAATAAAAAAATGTTTTGTTGGTGATGTTGATTTTGATGGTAAGTTTTTCAAAAATTAATTTTTCTAGTTGCTTCTTAAATTTGAAAACAGTTGTCTTACAAAAGCTTGGATTGTAGCCGAATTTTTTTGAATGTTTTTATCATATCATATGTTTAATGAAGATTAAGTTTTTGTACTTTGTTTAGAAGTAAAACGTGTTGCTCGATGGATAACTCCAGTTCCCGGTGACATGCCTAGTAGCGAATCTACTTGAATTAGCTTAACAGCGACAAAAAAACAAATAATTTGTTAGTGCTTTTGTTTTTGTTTTAATAAAGTTTCAAAAACAAAATCATCATTTCAAGTTTGGATATTGTTTGGGTGTGACTGTGTTACTTCTCAATATTCACATCTAGAATGATGCATCTGGTATAATAGAAGATCCTCCCTTAATTAATTAATTTGTCAAAAATTGACACTGTATAAATAATATGTTCACATCAGATTACGCGCAGATTTTAGAGGTTTACGCTAAAAATTTTAGAAAATTAGAGTTAGCATTTTATCTGGACATGTAAAATCCTAAAAAATATTTTCCCAAAATCCGGAGTCTTCTGTTGCGTGAGGAGTTTAGTAGATTAAGAAGTAAATACCATTTTCAATTGTTACTATCTAGTTGTTGACATTAACCGCCGAATGGAATAGGCACCGATATCAATACTTATCTACTAGTGTTTCTTCTTCTATGTTGTATCAAAATGAAAAGAATAAATATAGTACTCGTTAAAAGCTATTCATATCTAGTTAATAGGAAGAAAAAGATTTCCCAAAAAGATTTTATATAAAAATTAATTGTAGAACTTTTGGTAAGGTGAGTTGATGAATTTGGGATGAAAGCAAAATTTTCTTAATCAAAGAAAACAAAATCTGTATTCGTATTATTATATTTTTTTATCTTATAATAATGAATTGGGCAGCTATATCGCCATTTTCCCATCACATGTGTTATTCATATATTATGTAAAAATTCCAGAAATCGCTACTTCTCAATATAATCTATAGATAGGATTGTTGCGTTTTGATGAAAAAGAGAAATATTTTTCTTGTTTTAATTTAATCATTAACAAATAGATTCATTGATAAATAAATAAAAACTAACTCAGGAGAATCATCTGACCGTCTGAAAAGCCATCGGAAACGGCCTGAAACGGCTATAAAACGACATAAAACGGCATTAATTTTCACCCTATTTCGCCGTAATCCGTCAGCTCGTTTTACGGGCCGTTTTTTTGCTAGAAAACGGCCATCGCTTTCAACACTATTCTCTTCGTTTTCCGAACTGACGGAAAACGGCGCCGTTTTTTAACGTTTTACATCGTTTTTATGCCGTTTCAGGCCGTTTACGGGCCGTTTTCTTTCACCTGGGAAGTTAAACCAGTAAACTTGATGACAAAAAATAAGAATAGTATTTCGATCAAATATTCCTTCGTAAGGTGTGTCAATCGGAAATAAAAGGCATGCATGTGGTGCTATTTTAATATTGGATATTTTCGGTTATAACAAGCGATCCGATCTACTGAGAGATATCTCATATTTATTGATCAAAACTCAAGTACAACAGGTTATGTTATGGTGTCGAACATTGAAAATAAAACGTGTGATGAAAAGTATGGTATTACTGTTGAAGAAGATCTAGGATTATCAAAAGGGTAAATGCAATATAGGTTGATCTAAAGTAGTTACTTGTTTTCCATGATATGTTAATATAATCGGTTTCGAAGGCCCCCAAGTTTATTTGTTTGCATTCATTTCATTATGATGAGTGAGATAATTGCTTCAATTACTGACAATGCTGGTAATTATCTTAATGAAATATTCGGAATCATTTTGTCACATGATACAATTCTTCATGATGAAATATCACGGTTACAAAAATTTGTTGATAAATCCTCTAAAAGTCTTTATATTTATATTATTGATCAAAATCAAAAGATAGTTGATCATTTAAAACCTTCAACTATGCAAAATAGCCAGCATCAACATTGCTCTTATCTTGTAGTTGAAAAAAATAGTCAAAGCTTTTATCCATTCTGTGTATGCGATGTCAATAATAAACTCCATACAATTTTCTCAGTGGATGATGCAAATATTTTAAAATTATTCACTGGATTCAGTGAAAGACAATTGCTCACTTGATTTAGACACAACAAAGCAGATGTTCGATCGAGATGATAAACTAACTTCTCATATCAACCACGATACAGGTCAGTGTAACATTTCAAGATTGTTTACATTGCAAAAAAAAGCTGCTTAATGATTATGTATTTTTAGATAATGCCAAAGATGTGTCGGAAACAATGCCAAATGATATAGAGGCATGCGACTCACTTGCTCAAAACATTGAGGACTTTATGAGTTCTATCGAACCCCAACTTGCTAATATCAATTCTTCCTTGGAGCGTTCAGGTGACAACGTATCAGGCAACTATAAAAAAAATGATTCTCTTTTTGTTAGAATGTCTGCATCTCAATAATGGCGTAACATATGGAGAAGCTGCTTCTAAACCCCTTCACGTTCAACTTAAACGACTCTCGGAATTCGCAAGTTCAGCAGCTGCAGCTTTAAAAGTCTTATACAAAACACTAAGTTCAATGGAAACTGTTGAACCCGCTACTAGTCAAAATTTATGTAAACATTAAAAAAAACAGTTTTTTTTCTTGATTTTTACAATTTATTTACTTGTATAGTATTGGACAATCGTGCATACGATAGTTTGTCGGAGATTCAATCCCTATCCAATCATCATTGCAGTTGAATTCTCAATCAAGTATCTCTACAATTTCAAAGTCAATATTGAATACAAAAAATAATATTCTACAAACGATTGAATTACCGAAACCAATTTTATTAAATCAACCAACGAAGTTTTGGCACTCACGTGAATTAGCAACTTTGGGCATTGAAGACAGTGGCAAAAAATCAGGTAGAGTAAATAATTCCTCCTCCTCCTTGAATCTAGATATAATACACTAATTTTAATAGTTATGAATCTATTTTGTTTCATAAACTGTTCTAGGTTTTATCCCAAGTTGTACTTAGAACAAAGGCTTATCACTCTACCATTTCTTTTTACAGTTTGCCCGGCAATTCAAATTGAAGGTGGTCCTAAACATACACCACTTTTGTTGCAGGTAGATTTAAGATTAAGTTTAAAAGTTTCGCTTCTATTGAATTACTGTAGCTTCCACAAAAGTTGAAAAATTATCAAGAAGAATTTTATATTGGTACTCACGTAGGGAAATATAATGGACATGAACATACACAAAAGTTGCCTGTACCTAAAAATATAAGGGTTAAGACAAATCATAAGTCCATGCTGAATAAACTACAATGTTCCCTCTACTCAGGGGTGTCCTGACCGGGAAACGGGGGGGGGGGGGGGGGGGGGGGGGGGGGGAGGNNCCCCCCTCCAAGTTGGAAGCTTTGGGACACCCCTACCTCTACTGAGAGGAGGGTCATACGAAAAGTGAGCTAGTGTCGTTCGTTCATATGTTAGTTCGTCCAATACGAAAGCAAATGCACAAAATTAACTAAATTCTCACAATATCTCCAGGAATAAGTTTGACCAAAGGTTTTCGGGGTCGAGGAGCTCGAATCTGGAATCAGTTTTTTGAAATTTTCTAGTAGATGTTTTGGTAAACAAAGATTATTGTTCTGAGATCTATAACAGTTTGAAAAGAAGAGCTCTCTGTCAAAATGAAACAAAGTGATCAGCAAGGGAAAAGTCCCTTGAAAGTATTTATAGTTTGCAGAAGGATATCTCAATGATTAGGATCCGTAATTAATCAACTTTTTGATTTCAGACAAAATAACTGGTTTAAGTTAGGTGTGTAATTAATGCTTTGTGATTTATCTAGTTCGAACTAGTATATGATGAATTGACGAAATTCAGTCATTTACATTTTCGGTTAGTGACTTTGCGTAATGCACTCTTTAAAAAGTGTGCGCCTCACGGTGCGACTCGATGATGGTTTGTCAGAAATAGACAATAACAGTCTTTTTATGCATTGTGGTTTTTGTGGAAACGGCTGGCCGTGAGTGACGTCCCATAGGAATCGCGACGAACGACTAGACGCTCATCTGCCTATTTTGTTATTTCATTAATTTAGAAAACCTTAGCATAAATCAAGCTTGCTTTGTTGAAGCATTCTGTTTTCTTCATTGCGAAATTCATTTTACAAGATATAACGATAAATATACGACTCTGTTTGGTTTATATCGTAATGACAAACTGGATAGAGGTGGAGTAGCTTACCGTCACTCTCGGAAAAGATGTTTATTCGGCTACTTCAAGTATTCAGAGTGTAACGACAAAACTAGTGAGTGTCACCTATGCCCGTCGGCATGATGGTGTATTGTGTCATCTGACGTCTCTAGTCGTCTCCCTACGTTACATTAAACACACGCTTATATAGGAGAGTGAACAAGAGAGATATAGAATAGAACAATGGTGAGAGAACAGAAAGAAAAAGAAGGAGAATCATCGGAACGTGCCATCAATATCAGCACACAAGATAGAGGTTACAAAGTGTCCAAATAATTATTTCGCATACTGTACATGTATTTATTGCTTGGAAAAAGTCGAACGACGAAGTGTCGATTAGTTGATAAGCCACTTGATATGTATAAGAGCACAACAGAAATACATTTAAGAGACTTTGATGGCAGTGTATATGTCGTGCCGAAATTAATTTGAAATATTTTTTTAAAGTATCTTTCATCGAGAAGTTAACATCATCAGCTTGAATCATATAGGGAAACTTCTGTTTTCAACTAAAAAATATTCATAAATATATGTATACAATATTTATTGTGAATAATTTACAAATCATTTAAAAATAAGGAATTTTATTTACTTATCTCGTTGAATTTCCTACTTATTTAGAGTACTTCAAATGTGAACCACAGGTGATCATGTAAGTGTAGCCACCATATTTCAAATTTATAGTTGTGAGAATGTGTGTATTATACTCTGTCGTAGAAATTATTTGAATATACTTTTTTTTCTTCATCAATTAACACCCTTCTTTTAAATCAATGAAAATTTTCCATGATCCATAATCTGATTATTTATTAATTATATTTGTCTTTCATTTCGTATTCGATAGTTAACTTTACGGCGTGAACGCGTAATTAAAATCGAGTATAATTACCAGTACAATGCCATAATCATGCGTATATTGACTCATGTTTGTCTTGTCTTTAGTTGAGTATATATATATGAAAAGCCTAACATCTACTCACGAAAGAGTCGATTTTTATGTGTTATCAATTTAAGTTTATCACTGATAATATCATAATTTGTTTTTGCCTTTTTCAGTACTGTAGAACATTTGAAGTACTCTAAATGAGTAGGAAATTCAGCGAGATAAGTAAATAAAGTTCCTTATTTTTAAATGATTTGCAAATTATTCACAATAAATATTGTATACATATATTTATGAATATTCTTTAGTTGAAAACAGAAGTTTCCCTGTATGATTCAAGATGATGATGCTAACTTCTTGATAAAAGATGCTTAAAAAAATATTGCAAAGTCACTTCGACAAAAAATGTAACGTCGGCACGAAGAATACATATCATCATATCTCTGCTAACCAGTGTCTGTCAACAAATCCACTTCATATTAGTTTCGTTAAGACGCATATTCCGATGACAGGAAATGACAAAATATTGTTAAGCTATGAGATTCTCTCTAAAAGAGAAATATCCCAGAGGATATCGCAATTATCCATGTATGGTTTTCTTTTTTTGTCACACGGATGAAGTCGTCCATGACACAGGAGCGTGAGGACGCACCACACACTTAATAATTAAAACAAAGCAGTAAAATTTAAATATATATATATATATATATATGCATTTTGTAAAGAATTCTATTCTCTATAAACTTTTGCCTCTCAAAGATGATTTCAGCGTGGTGCTGCTTTCTAAAAATTCAGAATAAAGATATACCTATGCAAAAGGAGTAATCACAATTAGGAATCAATACCTCTGTTACATCATTATGATTGAAAATGAAGGGCATGATTCCATTCAGTTTTCTCTCCCCTGTCAAACTTCATTTTATCAAATTTGAAAAAAATAGGGTTTTTTACAACCCAATGGAGCTCTTGGTATTTTGATGTTTTCAAAGAGCTGCCAATATTAGTTTTACTTTAAAAGTATACCAATGCGTAGAAAACTGCCATATCTGTCGAAGGAGATATGATTCGAAATATTTTTATACAAAATAAAGATGGGTTCGAATAATGTTTTTGCGCAGAAAATCAACTTGTTTCTTGAAAAAATTTGAAAAATTGCCAAAAAGGTTTTTGAAAAGAGCTCTTTCTTTTCTAAATTGTAATAGAAAGTTCCGTATGTCAAAGGGTATAAAAAAATGTTGAGAATATATGCTTTCTTCGCCGCGATATTTACGTTGCAAGATAGAGGCGACAAAGTATCCAAATAATTATTTTGCATACTGTATACGTATTTATTGTTTGGAAGAAGTCGAACAACAAAGTGTCGACTGGCTGATAAGCTACTTGATATGTATAAGAACACAACAGAAAAACATTGCGAAGATTTTGATGACAGTATATACATGTCATCATATCTCTACTAGCCAGTTTCGTTAAGACGCATCTTCCGATGACAGGAAATGACAAAATATTGTTAAACTATGAGATTATCTCTAAAAGGGAAATATCCCAGAGGATATCGTAATTATCCATGTATATAAAGGGTGGTACGATGTGGAATATTCCATTATTTATTTTAATGTATTCGTTGTGTACAAGTACTTCAACATGAATATATTTGATACGAAAACAAAGCTCTCATATTATTCAGTATTGGCATTTCTGATATTGTCATTATTTAACGAAGTGAATAGTCGAGTAATCGATGTAGATGGTAAGCTATGGTATTTACTATTAAGCGTATAGACTATTCCAGATGAAATGATGTATTGGAACTATTCTGTACAGCAGAAGTTAAACAAGAATTTAGCTATAAAATACGTAGAAGTGTCTAGCTCACAAAACCAAGGCTATCTACTGGGAGGGGTGTGCTTATATGTGACGCATACAATGGTGCTATTAATTTCAATCTGAATTTCATGTAAAAAAGTGGTACTTGATTTCAAATTGAGGTGAGAGTCTTATGAATTAGATACTAGTACGTATAGATATGTAGATCCGTTTTTTTAGATGGTCGAACTAGCCGGTGTTTGAGGTATTTTAAAATGATTTGCTAGTTTAGTTACTTCTGTATAAAACTGCATGATCCTTCACATTTCCAAAGACTTCCTAGTTCCACCATTCAAAGCAAATGACCAACACAGCTGTATTTACTAGTATGTAATTCTAAAGTCACCCTGAATATTCATTTCCGTTTAAATTCGAGTGTCGTTTTTTGTGAAATTCAAACTGAAATAAAAAGGGCCATAGTATGCAGGAATGATTCCTTCTATGAATCATTTTATTTTCCAAATCTAAAACGATTTTAATACTATTAAAAATGTCTCATATCATCTATCCGTTCTTAAACTGTTCTCGACTTTGAATACAATTTGATATGATCTAAACAGTAAGTTAGAATTCAATAATAATAACCTGAGTTATCCATTGTCTGTGTTTTTAGCTTCTTATTGATACGATCGAAATATTCAATTAGGGAATAGACAGATAGTGTGATATATTAAGGTTGAGGGGTTAAGTTACAGAGATAGATTACGTTTAAGGAGATATATGGGCAAATTGCAAAATTATTGTACCGTTTTAGAAAAAAATCGACGAAGAAAAGATTTCAGATTTTAGGGGTTATGAGTCGTGCATCTTAGTGTACTAGGTGAGACGATAATGTGCATAAATTTTCCCGACTACCGCTCTTAAACTGACCGAGCTGAAAGAGTTTTTGAAAAATATACGTGAAAGGCCCTCAAACTATTCGTGGCAGTATGGTCATTTTTCATTCCCCGATATTTTTCAAAAAACAATCAACATGGTGAGGATCAGCATTGCATTCTGAACAAAAATGACTGGTTAATTTTGTGCGTAAGACAAAAAACTTTAAGAAAACAACGTTTTTTGCTGTGGTACCCCTCAGTAACAAAACTTTTTTTAAATTTCGGATTAAACTTAGATGATTGGTAGCTTATCGACATTGCTGATCACGAATGTGATATTGATTTTGAAAATGACCTCAGAATTAGTCATACAATAATCTCGCGTGACATTTTTACAGCATTTTTTCTTTTTTGTACGAAAGAAAAACTTTCTGATCCTGATATTTTGTACATTGGCTGATCACAATGAGTGGACAAAACCATCAAAGTTTCAGCTTAATCTGCCTTACTCTAAAAGAGGCACATGTCAAGCAAAATAAAAGATTTCGCGTGACATTCTGTGTGACAATCGATTTTTTCAAGCTTTATTTTATATTTTTTGTTAATAAAAATTAGTAAAACTTCCTCATTATCTTTGACGATTTTATGATTGGCCGTCGTAATGTCGAAAGGAAATATGTCGAGAAAATTATATTGACATCAAATATTGTTAGTTAATATTTTAAAGAAATGTAAATAATATAGTGTATGTTTTTTGTATGAAATTAAGCTGGAATATCAAGGGTGAGAAAATGTATTTTTAAATATATCATTTTTTCACGAGCTTCACGAACCTCACGTTTTTCTTTTGCTCGAAGATGACTATGATACCCAACAGTTTTCATCAATCCATTATTTAAATCAGTATGCACTTTAGCTGCACAACCATTAACAGTGCATATCCAATATTTAGTACGTGTTGTTGTTTTATTCAATTTAAAAGTATAATCATCGGCAACTAGTAGAGTTTTTCCTTTATTTGAATTTATAAATGAAATTGAAGGAAATTTTGCTTGAATTTCACTAGTTAAAGTTACGAAAGCTTCAGCCATGACAGCACAATTTTAGTTATATAATAATTCTTTGTTCAACTCTTTCATTTTGCTTGTATTAATAGTTAGTCATCCCTATCAATACTGACTAAAATTCTACACTAG